>CABHPQ010161432.1:0-48414 GCA_902168405.1 Peromyscus aztecus | reverse complement strand
CCAGGCTGAGAACTCTAACCAGTTATCCATTCTCTCATCTCTTCCTGTCCTACAAACTGAAGATAACTAGACAACATCTGTCGCATAGGGTTTTGTGTGGAGGAAATAGGATCATTTATTCCCAGCATTTATCATCATGCCTGGCCCACGTTGATCGTTAAAAGTTGCCTCGTGTTCATTGTATTACTGTTATTGTAGCCAAAACATGCATGGGTAGTACAGTTTTTAGATCCAGCGTAATTAATCATTTATCGAACTCCAGAATTAGCAAGACCTGTTCATGTTTATATTGCTTCCATCCTGTTCTGGTTCTGTGCATTGGCACTCTTGCTCAAAAGATAGCTGTCCCCGCCTCTTCTACCACTGCCCCATCTGGGGTTTTTCAGAACTTTCCTAATGAGTTTCTGAAACACTGTTTTCTCTCCCTCCTCTAAACCATGTTACACATTAACACATTTGTCTTTTTTTATATTCACCTTTCTTGGCTAAACATTTGTGCTGAAACTTCGTGACATTTCTTATTTCAGAAAATCCAAATTTATATTGTGCTGCGTCATGCAACCCTATCCCATTTTAACTAATTGCCAAAATTGAACTCTTCTCCTTGGCTCTTTGTGACCTTGCCTTGCCGGTGTTCTTCATTCAGGAGTGTCAGCACTGAGAACTCGGGCCTCGCTCATGCTAGGCAGGAGCTCTGCAACTGAGCCATGTCCCCAGTTCCTCCCTGCCTTTTATCTTTTTTTTGGGGGGGGGGTTCGAGACAGGGTTTCTCTGTGTAGCTTTGCGCCTTTCCTGAAACTCACTTGGTAGCCCAGGCTGGCCTTGAACTCACAGAGATCCGCCTGCCTCTGCCTCCCGAGTGCTGGGATTAAAGGCGTGTACCACCACCACCACCACCACCACCACCACCACCACCACCACCACCCAGCAACCTTTTATCTTTTAAAGTGGAGTATTTTGAAGTTGTCTAGGCTGGTCTGGTACACATTCCAGAGACCAAGGAAGCTTTCCCTATATCCACATATATAGGATATGAGTATATGACACATGAGTTCCCAAGCTTCCCCCTTCTACCAAACCCAAAGAAGTGCAGATAGACAGACTTAAGCACAGTACCCACTTAGTAGTGACTGTTCACCCTGAACTGTCTCAGGACTCTATCTGGATCTCTTTTTAGCTAATGTATCTTATGCTTTACTGGTATTTAATTTTACTCCGACTTATTAGGAAAGAAGGAGAGTGAAAAACCAGGATGAGAGAGGAACATAGATGAGCCAGAGGCATTGCCAAGTCATGGTATTAGATTCTGTGAATTTGTTAAATGTGGACCACCCATTTGGCTCTGAGGTTTATAGCAGCCAGCACAAGGCCAAATACATGTTACTAAAGTCTTCTTATGAAAACCAGTTATTCAGACACGTGTTTCCGAGACCAGATGGCAGTGTATCCTCCAGAGCCCTTGTATAAATAATTATTTTAGAGTCACAGTGATCTCCCTGTCTCAGGTCTCCTGCTTTCACTTTCAGGTATCTTGGGGAAGGACCTGCATACTCCTTCTAGATCTTACAAATAAACAATGTTTAAGTCAAGGTTGTGATGGAAGCCCTTTCAGATCTTTGACACTTTGGTCCTAGCTTCTTTGCCAGACATTCTAATATAGAAATCACGACATTATGTCAGTAGTGATGAGGAAGGTGTTCGAAGGTCTGCCCATCACAGATGTCAGCAAATGGTAAGTCTTGTGTAGTGTTAGCCAGATCTTTGTACAGGTGTCTCCTGATCAGATGCTGCTAGCATATAACCCCCTATCACCCTTTTCTTCCAACAAAAACAAGACCATATGGCATTTGTCCCCATGGTAAGTGTGCCCACATAGCATTTATGAGGCCTTGGGCTCCATCCCTAGCATTACAACACAAACATGGAAGCAAACAAAAAACATGGCCGTGTTTCTGAACACACAAGTACTGTTACCATTCAAGCCCTAAGTTATTTTAGTTGATTTTTCTTCTAGGTTATTTTTACCCCCAATATATTGAATTATTTTTAGTAATCTTTATGAGTATTAATTTAAGAATGTCCATCATATTATACAATGCAATGTACTTGTTTCGTTAACTATTATAATTAGGTTGTCTGTTTTATTTTTTTTTTTTAGAGCACAGATGGTTCTGGGGTTCAGAAACAGCACTGCTGCTGGATGCTGGTCACCCACAAACCTTGTGGGAAAGACGATGTGGTAAGTTTTTAATATTTAAAAAACAAACTTGGACCTTCCACCCTAGACGATGCCCAAGTTCGTCCGTAACTTCACAGAGAAGGCCCCGGGGCTAGTAGCCGCTGCAGTGACTTACTTGAAGCCTCGATTGGCTAAATTTTGGCGGTACGCCAAGGTTGAGCTGATTCCCCCAACCGCTGCTGAACTCCCTGCAGCTATTCAGAGTGCGAGAAAAATAATTCAAAGTGCTAAAACTGGTAGCTTCAAACAGCTTGCAGTTAAGGAAGCTGTGCTGAATGGTTTGGTGGCCACTGAGGTGTGGATGTGGTTTTATGTTGGAGAGATCATAGGCAAACGTGGCATCATTGGCTATGATGTTTGAAGACTGATCTTTAACATCTGATTTTATTTGAGTTCCTATTTGAATGTTCTTGGACCACCTGTAATGAGACTGCTATCTGAATAAAATATTAGCTGTCGGAAAAAAAAAATAAAAATAAAAAAAAAACTTTAAAAATTTACAGTTACCTTAAATATGTATGTAAAGAATAGAAGATTCACATGTGTAATTGTAATGGCTGAAGGTGATGAAGCCTAGGGAGTTTTCACTCCCTTGGCCCCATTGGGCTGCAGGAGGTGATGGTGTGAAAGTGTCCCTGTGCCTGCGGCTCAACGGGGCATCCTCTCCAGCCACGGAGAGTCTGTAGACACAAATTATAGAAGAAGAAGGGGATTCGCCCTCTCTGCGTTGCTGGCTTTGGTGTTGGAAATAATTATACATCATGGTTCGCTGTCACGGCCTTCATTGTCTATTCTCTGAGACTGAAATGTTAGGTGAGCACATGGAAGGTGGCATCAGACAGGTGCCTTTCCCTTCTGGTCCTTCTAGAAGTCCAGTCCCATCCTGTGCAGACAACATGAAAGGACAGAGGTGGAGACTGAGGGAGGCCTGGCTGATTCAGGTATTCTCATGTGAAATGTGGAGCGTCCTTCCATCTGTGTCTCTGGGAGCTGCAGGCTGTGTGCTCCTGCTGCCTGCACTTGCTCTTCCGCTGCAGAGGACCGCTGCAGCATCAAGGGGAACTGCAGCAGTCCCAGAGAAAAAGACGTCCTTTTCCTAACATTCATGGACCAATCCCAAAGAAGGACTCTGAGTTGTCCTGTGTGGACTCAGTGCTTCATGGTAAATGAGTAGCTTTTGCTAGTGGGTGATATAGTCTCTGGTCAGACGCAGGCAACTGAAGCTTCTGATTGATAGGGAGAGTAAGAATGACAGGGTTGTAATTGACAGCTCACGAGAACCAGGGGTGTGAAGGTGAGAGGGTGCTGCCCATGGATGCCAGGCAGACAGAAATAATAACTGCCTGGTATAAATTTTAGCTCAGATGTAGTGTTATGTGTTCACTGTTTGCCACTGTATAAATTATACATGCCACATACCACTCAGGAAAGAGACTGGTACATAACTCAGGGTTGCTAAGAACAAATAGCATGTGCTAGGCTTCCATAGTATAATGTTTACTTAGAGCAGGAATGAGGGGTAAGATCCAGACCCGGGCATGGGAAAGACAGTACAGCCCATCCCCTGTGGAGCATCAGCTGATAAAACTGTGCTTACCCTAGCTGTTAGAGCTTTAATGCAGCCAAGGACCACTGTAGTCCACACATCCACTGTGTGCTTCAATAAAAAACCTTTACACCAGTCAGTGGTGGCATACGCCTTTAATCCCAGCACTCGGGAGGCAGAGCCAGGTGGATCTCTGTGAGTTCAAGGCTAGCCTGGTCTGCAGAGTGAGATACAGGATAGGCACCAAAACTACGCAGAGAAACCCTGTCTTGAAAAACCAAAAAAAAAAAAAAAAACCTTTACCTTTACCCTATGGCATCTGCAAGATAGGTATATGATTCAAGAAAATGGACTTGTACCCAGTACAGAGGAAACAGTGTATTACTGACTATGCTCTAAATTCTTTGTATGTGACATGGTTTCCATGCTAATGAGCCCATCTTATACCCAGCACCAAGTTCTTCTTGTGCACAGTGGGGAGACATCGACCTTGCCTGAGTCCTTCATAATGAATATGTCCCTGTCTCAGTCTAACCCAAAACATTTCACCAGCCTTCCAAGGGCAGGCTTTGTGTACTATGCCCCTTCAAGAAAGTAAAGGAGGCTCAGATTTATGGGAAAACTAGAAATCAAGTCTTTTAAGAAAGTAAGCAAATAGGCCTGATGAGGTAGCTCAGTGGTTAAAACACCTGCTGCCAAGTCTGCTGACCCAGGCTGATCTCCAGGATGAGCGTGGAAAAAGAAGAGAACCAAGGAAGGTTGTCCTGGACCTTCATAGGTGTCATAGTGCAGATGCCCCATCCAGTAAATAAAAAAATATAAAGAAAAAATTAACAAAATAAGCATATAATGATGTTAATGAAAGAATGCCAAAAAAGCAGAGGAAACAGTATTACAGACACTGTGTATTAGTGAGTGTGCGGATTTCTGGGACAGCGAAAGAAGGTGGGCAGTCAGGTTCACGGGACGCGGCGGTGGCGGCGGAGCAGTCCTGCTTGATGCTGCCCTTTGGTTCATGCAGATGGCGGCTCTGAAGGGTGCGCCCGGCAATGCTGTTTTGAAGTTTGAGCCGTTTATCCTCCATGTGCAGTGCCGGACACTGCAGGACGCACAGACCCTGGTAAGACTTTGTGCCTCCTCTTGAATTTAGACGTCTGTGGGTAACATTCATTTTAGGCTTTAAGCCACCTTTTAAAATTATTTGATGTTGTTTTGATTTAATTGTTTCCATCTGGTTGATCAGTCCAGCTATTTATGTTGAGTGTTAGGAGCAGGGACTCCTGGTAATCTCTGGAAAATAAAATACATACCCATGCATGGCCACTGTCTTCCTCAGCGTCCTACATGTGAATTTCATAGGTTTGTGTCTTTGGTTTCCTTGCTGAGTTTTAGGAGGACTCTGTGGGACTGCATGTCTGACATTCCCCTGTGTGTTTTTGCACCTTTTACTTGCTTACATGCTGAGTTGTTCCATTCCAAGTGTAATTTAGTAAGAGTACTCCATCCCTGTGCGTCACAGAGCAACTGAGGAGAGCTGTGTGCCGGCCTCTCTCTCACAAGCGCCTCTGAAGAAGGTTCCTGGAGGTAAGACGGAAAAAGAATAGAAAAAGTTAGGCCTATAGCTGGGAAACCAGGGCTCCAAGCAGATTAAAATGTTCCTAATACAGAATTCCAGAAGGGAATTCCGAGAAAGAGCTCGGTGTGTTCAGAGCAGAGGAAGCGGGTACAGAAGGGAGGAGGACAGGAGAGAAGGGTGGAGGCAGGAACCTCGGGCCTTAGGCCCACATGAAGAGTCAGGTTCTTCCTCAGCCAGGGGCTAGTTGTAAAGGGCTGATGGAGTCAGGGTCTCGGTGGGGTGTAGTGGCGTGGCCCGAGGTGACAGCGAAGAACAGGAGAGGGTGACAGAGTCAAATATATTTTAGCTTTCGGGTTAACAGAGTGATGTTGTCAGGGATCAGACAGCCTGAGAAGGAGAAAAAGACTGAAGGAGTAACTCTTAGGTCTGGCCTGAGCACCTGGGCGCCAGGTAGTGTCTTCAAGAGGATAGTGCAGGAAACTCATAGCATGTTTGAGGCATGCATCTTAAATGCCAAATGCCTGTCTATCAGGGATGCCATAAAAAAATACCACAGAGTGAATGGTTTAGAACAAAAGATACTTAATTCTTTCTGTGCTGGAGGTCAAAGGTCAGAGGCTGTCAGGATTGGTTTCTCCTAAGACATCTCCCTCTGCCTTACAGACGGCCACCTCTCTCCCGTGTCCTCTCGTGGCCTTTCCTCTGTGAACGCACACCACTAGCGTCTCTTATAAGGACATTAGCCCTGTTGACTTAGTTTCCCATGCTGAAGACCTCATTAACATTATCAACATAAAAGCCCTTTCTGCAAATGCTATGGCTGGGGTTAGCACATCATGGATGCCTTGAAGGCCAGTTCAGCTGAGGTTGGTGTTTGTGTAGGAGGCTGCTCCAGGGTGTAGGCTAGACTGAAGATACACACTGAAGTGCACGCCATTTAAAGCTGTGTACCCAGAGACAATCACTGTGGAGAAAGTGAAAGGAAACTGAAGCCTCTAGAGATGCCCTAAAGCGCTAGTGCTCAGCAGCCTGAGATTTTTTTTTTTTTCCTGTAGATTTGGATATGTCTTAATATCCTCTCACTTCAGAACACACCACCAGTGCTGCTTAAGCTTTACCTTTCCAGTTTCCATGCCCAGGTCCAGCTCTGATTTCTATTCCTAGTGGAACCTGGATGCACTCTCCTGGGCCAGAGCTGTGGTGGGAGTCTAACATGCAGAGCTGATACAGTGGAGCCACAGCTGTCCCCTGCCTTTGAGCACACTCAAAGTCACCCAGTCTGTTGGGTGCTAGAGAAAAGTAGAAAAGGCCCATGCTCTCTCCCCAGAGAAGTTTATATTTATTGCAGAGGGAGATACGCAGTAAGAAGACAAAGAAACAGTTTCTCGTTGGGATGAGTGCTAATTAGGGCATGGTCTGGGCACTGTGATTTAAAGAGGGCAGCTGGAGAGGGAATGGGAACAAGACACATGATAAGAATCTAGCACAGAGTGGTCCAGGCAGAGGAGCATCAGAAATAGAGGCCGCTATCAAAAACGGCTTTGGAGTATTCAGAGAACAGACAGGAAGCAGATGAGACTGGAGAAGGAGGGACTCAGTCATGTAGAATGTTACACCTCATTGTGTAGCAATTGGACTCCATTGTGGCTGGTCTGTAAGAAGGGCTAAAGGGCATGGATGGAAACAGACTCCTACAGAAGTCCATGAGGGTCATGGGGACTTGAACAGCCTGGACAGAGGTGGAGTTGGATGAACCAAGGTGTGCTGTGAAGGTAGAAGCAACAGGAACTGTGTGGGAGGTAGAGGGGTAAAAAGCTAAAGTGAGCTCACTTTGGAGCCTGAGACATTGGATGGATGATGGTGCCTATCTTAGTTAGAGTTTTAATTGCTGTGAAGAGACACCATCACCACAGCAACTCTTACAAAAGAAAACTTTTAATTGGGGTGGCTTTCAGTTCAGAGGTTCAGTCCATTATCATGGTGGAACATGGTGGCATGCAGGTGGACATGGTGCTGGAGAAGGAGCTGAGAGTTCTGCTTCTTGATCTGCAGGCAACAGCAAGTGAACTGTGACACTGGGTGCAGTACCTTGAGCATAGGAGACCTCCAAGCCCACTCCCACAGTGACATGCTTTCCCCAACAAGTTCACACCTACTCTAACAAAGCCACACCTCCTAACAGTGCCACTCCCTTATGGGGGCAATTTTATTTCAGCCAGCACAGTGCCCTATGTCAAAAACTAGGTGAGAGAGAAATGGGTTTTTAAACATAGAGTCCACTGTGGATGAGTGATCTGAACTGGAAACGAGACTCCTCAGCACAATGCATACGGTGCCTTACCCAGGGAACTGGTGACATCTCAAAAGGAGAGCCACTCAGAGTAAATTCCCAATGCTTGCACTTCTGATATTGGAAGCCAGATCGTGCTTTGTATAGAGTCTATTCTTTGCACCATAGAATGCTGTGGCAGCAGCCCTGGCTGTACTACTCCTTGTATATCAATGTCCGCACCACCACCACCACCGCCCTGTAATTGTGGCAGATTGGCACACCCCAATATCTCATGTTGCAGAATGCTCCTGAGGGACAAACCCATGCCAAGTCAAGAACTGCTGAGCTGAAGGAAGGCCTGTGTCCTGTGGAGGCCACTCAGACATCTGGACATGGCCATAGGTTCAGCCTGTTAGGTCCATCAGTGCTTGTCCCATAACATCTCATGGGTTCTTTAGGACTGGAAAGGACGCTGAGGGAACTTTGCTCTTTCTTAGAGAAAGCACCTCGTCCATTTGAAGTTTGCTTTTGTCTAATATGGTTTGGTCATGTGCTTTAGTTCATGGTCATTGGCCAGGGCCCTGTTTTATCCTCTCTTGGTGACATTTCCAGAGCTGCTCTTCAGGTCTGTGTAACAGGCCTATGATGGGGCTGTAAAGCACAGTCCAGACAGCCAAGCGCATTAATGGTTTTGCAGGTATCTGTTTCTGCCACTTCTGAGACAGAATTGAGGGTCTGGCTAGCTGGCATAACCTAGGGTGTTGTGTTTCCTTGCAGCACTCGGTGGCCATTGATTCTGGCTTCAGGAACTCTGGCATCACGGTGGGAAAGCGGGGAAAGACCATGTTGGTAAGGGCGTCGTCAAGAACAGTTCTGTGGATGGGACATAATAAAGATCACTGGAGCTGCCTGCTGTCACTCCTGCGCTTTCCCTCCCTCCTCAAAATGCCTTACTGTTTTCTGGCCCCAGACCTTAAGTGGCAGGCTCTTCCCTACGTGGAACGTCCAGAGTTCGGTTTATATTTGAGTCCCTGTTTTAGATCCCCCTTCTTTGCTTACTTTGAACCTGATTCTCTGCTCTCCCAGCCTCATCCTGAGTCATCAAGGGATAATGGAATAAGTATGCTCGTACCATGTAGAGAGCCTCATAGACATCGAGTCCTCCATGTTGGTGACCTGATCACAGCTGTGCTTTATAACCTGTGTGAGTTCCTTAACGCCTTGGGGTTTGCTGTCTGCTCAGAGGTCCAGCAGTGTGATGATATATTGTGTCCCCCAATATATTGTGCATCCTAATAAAGTTTATCTGAAGATCAGAGGAAAAAGCCAGCTACTATATTAAACACAGAGGTCAGGCAGTGGTAGTACATGCCTTTAATACTAGCATTTGGGAAGCAGAGATTCATCTGCACCTCTGTGAGTTCAAGGTCACACTAAGAACAGAGCCAGGCGTGGTAACACATGCCTTTAATCCCAGCACTAACCCTAGAGGTCTGGAGGTTTGTACAGACAGACAGGAAGTGATGTAGCTGGGCAGGGAGAGGAAGTGAGACGGCATAACAGAAAGGCATATAGGCATGGGTATACAGGAAGTAGGTCTCTCTGGAGGCTGAAGGCTGGTAAGGTAAGGTTGGCTATGTGGCTTGTCCTATTCCTCTGATCCTCAGATGAGCTTTATTGGGGTACACAGATGAAATATCACCACACAGCAGACTGCTCTTCTTGGGTCAAGTGCAGCCCCTGGGGAGCCAAGTCCACTCTACCTCTGATTCATGATTGGGTACAGCTTATTCTGTACCACTCCATCAGAACTGAGTAGTAACAGATACTGCATGATCTGCAAAATCAAGGATATTTATTATCTGTCCCTTCACAGAAAGTTTGCCGGCCCTCAATCGAGATGGTCCTCCTGGTCTTCAAATCCTGCATTTCCTTTGTCCTTTCCTGGCCAAGCAAACCCATAGTAATTTTGCCCAGTTCTGCCCTCCTGTTGCGTTCACTGTTTGCACAGCACATACTGTATTTGATTTTGTCAAATTCCTGCTAATCTAGCTCTCGACTCTCACTTTTAACAAATACCTTGTTTCCCAAATAGAGGTGACTTACAAAGAACTCTGGAAGCATCTAAACAGTAAATCAAAGCCCTCACTCCACAACACATCTGGTGCCCAAGGGGAAGCACAAACATGTCCTTACCTTTCTCTCCTTTGTCCCTGTTAGTCGCTGTTCTGATCATATCTGCCTCTGTGCCTTTGCCAGCCAGGCCCTGCACCCTGTCCCTGATTCAGAGCTTGGCGTCCATCTCCTCCTTCCTAAGATTGACTCCTGATGGGCTGACTTCTGAGAGCTCTCTCCAGCCCTTCCATCCCTGACCAATGTTTCAGCCATAGAGAACTGTGGCTGCTCTGGCTAAAACATCCACTCCCTGTTTTTGTGTCTGATTTATGTCTGATGAAATTGTCTTTGTCCCTGGAAATGCCAGCTCCAGTGCTGGCTTTTGTGTGGAACTGAGTCCCAGGCTTCACCAGGTGTTTGTCATGTTAGGAGTACCTTTCATGTGTGTTTGTGCTGCATAGACCTGTGTGCTTTTTCTGTCGTAGCCCCGGGTTGCACTGCAGTTCTGTGTGGTCCTACGTTTGAGCTCTGTAGCACGAATCTTTAAAGGTCTTATTAATAAAACAAACTCAAAGCCAGGTATTGGGGTGAATGCTGGAAGATCAGAGAAGCAGAACAAGCCACAGCCACCTCACCTTGCCAATTCCTCAGCTGATTCTGTTTCCTCAGACAGGAAGCCTCTGAGTCCTTATTCAAATGGATCTCAGCCAAACTGCTGCTAAAAGCTAAAAGCTTAACCAGGCTCTGTTTCCTGGTTTTCACACCTTATATACCTTTCTGCTTTCTGCCTTCACTTCCTGGGATTAAAGGCGTGAGTCACCATGCCTGGATGTTTCCAGTGTGGCTTTGAACTCACAGAGATCCGGATGCATCTCTGCCTCCAGAAGGCTAGGATTAAAGGTGTGAGTGCCACCATTTTCTGGCCTCTATGTCTGTCTAGTGGCTGTTCTGTTCTCTGATAAATTTATTAGGGTGCATGATATATTGGGGAACACACTATATCACCACAGAGCTCTTAGAGGCAAGAACCAGGATGTGCTCCTTTGTTGGGTCGTCTGAGCTAAGAGAAACTCAGTAAAGATGAATTTTTATTCTTTGATACTGGTGGGGTTTGTAGGATTTTTTTTGCTGCTGTCCTTATCCTCTACCCAGCTTTTGGATGCACAGGGGATATGCTGACTGCTTCCTCGACAGAGTCACTGAGATTGGCAGCCCCAAAGCACTGAGCGGGCAGCCACGCTGCATGATGGAGGAAGCATGGCTTCCGCATTGCCATACTCAGCTCCAGCAGATGCTGGAAGAGACTCTGATTTTTCCTTGAGCCCCCTATGGAGGTTTCATTTGTTTTTTAAAATCATTTACTAAAGCTTTCTTAGCTATCGTGGGATTGCAACTATTCAAAGTTACTGAATTCTTTGATATTATCTGATTCTTGAAAAAGAATGTATGAAGCCCTTCTTGAAAAGCAGCTGTACCTGATGAGAAATCTGTTTGGGTTTCACTCCGTCAAGTCAAGGGCCCGCAGGCTCTGGTGGAGGTCACTGTCCCCACTGTCCCCCTGAGCCCTGTCTAGGACCCTCCCATCAGGCTCTGCTCCGTTTCTAACCGGCCTCTCTTCTAGGCTGTGCGGAGCACACATGGATTAGAAGTTCCACTAAGCCGCCAGGGAAAACTGATGGTGACAGAGGAATACATTGAGTTCCTGGTGACTATAGCAAATCAGAAAATGGAGGAAAACAAGAAAAGAATTGGAAGGTACAATTAATTATCTATTTCCATGTTTTTCATATATACCCATGACATTCTTAAAAATAGGGACACATGCTCCTTAAGTTTATAATCCAAACTGCTTGTGTAATTGTAAACCTCCTGTGGAGAAAAGAAAAGTGATCGAGGTCGTCAGTGGGACTAGAGCACACTGTGCAGAGCACACTGTGACGGGCACTCAGAGACTGCCACAGGAGGCTTTGCAGAGACCGCCAGACACGTGGCCAGCAGGACCACTACTAAAGACAGAGTAGTCATTTGGGAAAGAGCCCGACAGCTGTGGGAACAGAGGGTGAAGGGAGATTGTGCACACTGCCCTGGATGTTGCTTAGACTCCCCTGTTCAGTCTGATAGTGTCTTAGACCCTGGGCTAGCTCAACAGCCAGCTGTTGCCATGGAGCAGATGCGGAGTTGCACCATTGGCCCACGGGAAAGAAGACTGGATTTGAGGCCACGCCTTCCCATCCTCCTTCCTCAGTTGTACTGCCTGGCGCAGAGACTAGCACACAGCTCCCCTTGAACAGTGAGAACACTGCCTTGCGTGTGTGTCCTCTGGAGAAGCTGTGTATCTGTTGGTTTGGGTTTTTGTTCGGTGTGTGTGTGTGTGTGTGTGTGTGTGTGTGTGTGTGTGTGTGTGCCAAAGCACACTGTTGTGGAGGTCAGATGGCAACTCTCTGGGTTCTGTGGGTTTCAGAGACTAAGCTGAGGCCATCAGGTTGGTGTGCAGGTGCTTTTACCCACGAAGCCATCTCACTGGGGCTCTCCAGCCCGAGGTGTACGTTTCCAAGTTACCGAGTGATGAACATGTTGACGCCATTTGTAAGTTCCCTTTTTCTTTCTTCCCACCCCTTTGGCAGTCTCACATCCCGTCACTGCCTAAATATCCCTTCCATCATTTTTCTTTCCATTTTCATTGCCTCTTTCTTTATTCAAGACCTGTGCAGCAGCCCCCCAGGCTGGTCTCAGAGCAGGATGTAGATAGGACGTCTGTCTCTCATCTCTGTATTGGTCAGGTCATGTCCATACACTGCAAAAGAAGCCCACGGCTTGATTGCCTGCCTGAACCCCTTAACCACCTGGAGATTTCCAGCTGCAGCCAAGAGCAGAGGTGCTGCTGAGAGCCGTGGGAACTAGGCCCTACAGCAGCCTGAGTTCAACCCTGTCCCACCAGGTCCTCAGCCCAGGTCTACCAAGTCACTGTCTTATTTTTGATTGTGTTGTCTCTGACCTGAGGAAATGCTAGCTCAAAGAACAGTTACTAATATCATCGAACAGTGTGTTCTTTGTGGTAGGCCTTGGCGCTACCTCTTCATTCACTGATAACACAGCAGTTCCTTCCAGAAGCATACAATTCTAGAATTAACAAAGTTTTCCCTCGGGAGTCACATGACCTGTACCAGATTGGATGCAGGGGAAAGAAGCCGATTCCCCATGTACAGTGGCTGTCTCAGAACATTGTAGCAGGTAGATCCTGGTTTAGAAAAACTGCGCATGAATCCTGGCCACAGAGTATGGACATTCTAACCAAAGTGAGACTGTCAGGTAGTCACCTGACACATGCCTGGCTGCAGACATGAACTGCACACGGACGCTTACTGCCACCAGAGTGTCATGTCTACAGGTGGTGCTCCACTGGGGTGCTCCACTGGGGCCCTTTGTGGAGGCACAGGAAGCAACTGCTCAGTTTCTCTATATTCTGCCCTGAATTTCAACAAGATTATAAATATAGCCCCAGATCAACTAACTATACACCTGGTGAAGATAATTGAGCCATGCTCACCAACCATAAAATCAAATTATGAGTTAAATCTATTGACTCAGAAATGTATTTTGAGATGATAGTCTACATGCTGCTATCAAGAGAGCCAGGCTCATCATATAAAATCAGGGAAAAATTAAAGAAGGGTAAAAAGTGTCTTAAGATCCTGATTACAAGATTACGTGTGGATTCAGAATGTGTGAGCAAATTAGGGTGCTCCTCCGGGAGCTGTCTGCACATCAGCCAGATGCAGGCACAGAATGCCTGGTCTTAGAAGAGAAAAGGCCGTCAACACCAGTGGATGGGGGGGGAGTTTCTTCATGGTTCAGATAGCTAAAAGGATTGGAGTTCTCAATCCCACAAATACCATGTCATTACAATGAATAGTTTTAGAAGCACGGCAAAGTTAAGAGTTAAAGTACTTAAAAATAGTGTGTGCATGGCACACAGTGTGTGTCAGTGTGCATGCGTGTGTGAGTGTGGTGTATGTGTGTCTGGTCACGTGTGTGTGTATGGTGTGCATACAAATGTGCCTATGTGTGTGTGTGTGTGTGTGTGTGTGTGTGTGTGTGTGTGTGTGTGGTATCTGCACATGTGTGCAAGCATACATGTGTATGTGAAGTCTTGTGTCCTGCTCTCTCACTCTCTGCCTTGGGACAGGTCCCCCACTAACCCTGGTGCTAGGATGGGGGCAGAAAGTCCCGGCTGCCCTCTAGTCTCTGCTTCTCACAGGGCTGTTGCTGCAGGCCTCTGGGGTGGGTGCTGGGATCTGAACTCAGAACCTGGTGCCTGTGCAGCCAGTGCTGTTACCCACCGAGCCATCTCCTCAAACCCTAAAATATTTCTAATAGAGAAAAGGTCATGTTTGTGGAAAATAGTTCCCATGCCTGCTTCTCTGTGGGAAGGGACTCGGCCAGCAGAACAGCTGAGAGCCTGCAGCATCTGGAGCCGGGCAGGGCAGTCCGGGGACCGTGGCATGCTTCATAAAGAGCCACTTTGGAGACTGGAAGAGACAGGGACTGACAGACACCAAAAGATATTTCATACATAACAATTTCCAGGTGGAAAACTGGAAGTTTGTAGATCTGCCTCCGGAGGGGTTTCTTTGTCTGTTAGTACCAGGTCAGGACCTGGATCCGATGGAGCCATGTGGCACTGAGTAGAAAGAAGTTAACCATGTTCTTCTTTTCATCAACTGTGTAATAAAATATTAAATAAAACAGAATAAAGGGCTGAATATATTGGCATATAATATTGTTAAGAATAAAGAAATCAGAAAGACAAAGTAATCGAATCTGTTTCCACTGATTGATTTTTTTTTTAATCTTTTTTACTGTGGTAAAATATGTGTAACAGAAATTTACCATTTTAACCAATGGCATCCACATCCACATCATTAGTATAACCGTCACCACCATCCACCTCCAGAACTGTCATCATCCCGAACAGAAACTGTACCCGCTGAGCAGCGGCCGCACTCTGTCCTGCTTTCTGTGCGGAGCTTGGCCACTCCAGCCGCTTGTTATGTGGTCTGTCGTCCTTCTGTGTGTACTGTCTAGTGCACTCCCGTGTTGCGGTAGTGGTTTTGTTTGTTGCAGTACTGGGTATTGAACCTAGGGCCTTGTGCAAGCTTTACAAGAGGCTTACCACTGAGCTACATCTCCTCGACTGGCTAAACCTTAAGGGCTCTACTATGCTGTAGCATGTATCAGTCACTTTTCTTTTCCAAACTGGTAACACTCCATTGTATTTGTGGACCATGTTTTGTTTCCTGTTGTTGCAGAGATTTGTTTGTGTTTCACTCTGAGACCACCCATGGAGTGGACCATAGAGTTTTCTGACTGACTCAGAGGAGATTGAAGGCTGCAGAGAATAAGGAGAGGCTAAAAATATGCTAAAAAGATTCCTTTTTTGATAGGAAAGGTGGAGAAGAGGGTAAAGTGATCTTTGCTCCATCCTTCTGTGGATCAATCAGGTTTACTCCCTAATATTTGACTCCCAAGCTTTACTGAATAATAAAACATATATAAAAGAAGCTACAATACCTGTTCATCTGTTGACAATTGTTTACCAAACACACACTCATCTCCCCACTTCCAGTTCTCTTGGGTATATACTCAGAACTAGAGTAGCGTGGTAAATCTGTGTGTGACTTCCTGAAGAGCCACACCCCAGCCATCCACAACAGCTGCCCATCTTCCGTTGTCACCAACAGCAGCAGGGCAGCATGAGGGGGCACCTCTGGGGACTGTCACTTTGTGTTCTCTGGTGTTAGTGGTGGTGAGCACATGCTCTTTATTGACTGCATATCTGTCATATGTACACGTGTCTGTTCACATGTTCATGTGTCCTGGAAGGTGGTTCTGCCCTGAGATGCAGGGTTTCCTCTGTATGCTGGGTGGTCAGCGGATGTGTGATTGGCAGATGCTTTCCAAATTCTGTGGGCTTCCTGTTTGCTATCAGCAGTGCCTTTCCATAGAAGTTTTAGATTATTATGAATCTATTTGTCTGATTTTCTTTTGTTGCCTGTTTTTGGTATTAAGCCCAAGAAAGCATCATTGCTAAATTCAGTGGTGATATTTCCCTGTTTTCTTGTTTGTCTGAGTTCTTATGTTTAGGTCTTTGTGAGTATTTACTTTAACTGGCCGGTGGTCTCACCGCTGGCTAGTGACTGAGTAAGAAAGGGTTGGTGAGACCTTTTTCTGGCTGCCTTTTTGTCCGCTGCAGCTCCCAGCTAACTCCACATCAGATGAGAGTTGCACAGCTAACCCATCCCAGTGCTGACCTCAGTCTCCAGGTTAGACAGTGTGTGGTTCTTGTCAGCAGGACGCTAGAAATTAACAGTGTCCTGTCCATTGTCATAAAGGAAGTAGACTGGATGAGGACGAAATGTGCTTAGTGTTCCTTCAAAAAGCACTTACACAGATGCCAGTGAAATGGGAAGGTCTGCTGGGCTCTGCAGTTGAGAGATGAGTCCAGGTAGATCCTTAGCTTTTGTAGCAGCTCAGCTGGGCATTCTGACAGGCTCTGAAGAACTGTAATTCTGCCAAGGAATGGAAAATGCCCAAATGGGCCTTGGAGTCACTGGGTTTCCAAGATGGGCAATTAGTATGCAGTTAGAAGTATGGTGAAGGGAACCCCTGACCAGGCCCTGGGGCAGGGTTTAGAAGAAGACCCCTGTAGTGGGAGGAGCTGAAGGGGAGGAGAAGGCATGCTCCATGCAGAGATGGGAGCACAGCACTGGACTAGAAGTGGGTGTCTGAGAGTATCGTTCTTAAAGAGTGAGAATACATTTTTACAGTGATAAAAACAGTTTTAGTTGACTTTGTAATTTATAAAACCTGACATTGTCAAGCTTCAAAAACAGATCAGTTCTAGGTGTGTTTCTGTCATTCACTCACAATGCTCGTGTATGTAACCATATATTTAATTATTTACAGGTTTTATAACTGCCTACAACATGCTATGGAAAGAAAAACCATTTCCAACTCACATTCTGAGATCAAAGAGAAAAGCAATCCACTTTGTACTCATAAGAATAAAAGGAGCCAAGGAAAAGCACGTGAGCCATCTGTTACTGAAGGCAATGAAACGGAACTGGAAGGCGCCGATGGCCTGGGAATCAGTGCTCCATTCTTCCTGGAGGATGACTGAGTTTGGCACTGACCATGTCTGACACACATTATAAAGCAGTTACTCTCTAGAAGAGTGCCATGGTTGCTGAATGTACCAGCCCTTGGGGGGCAAGAGCTAATTCCTCTCTGTTTTAGAGAAACTCTTAAGTGTAAATGGCTTTTCACAGTAGTTTTGTGTATGTCTGTGCTTGGCTCCATTCTCTTTATTCAGTCTGGGACTCCAGACCACAGGATGGTGCCACCCATACCAGGATGGACCTTCCCTCCTTGGTTAAACCTGTCCAAAAGCCCAAAGACACCAGAGGTTGTCTCCTGGGTGATTCTGAATCTCCTCAAACTGACAAACTGTGACAAGTCCAACCTTGGTCAGTCAGATGCCCAAACACATTACTTTTTTCCATCTTATTAAGATCTATTTTATTATTTTTAGTTATATGTATGAGTGTGGATATGTATACGTGAGCACAGTTGCCCATGAAGGTCAGAGGTTTCAGATACGCTGGGGCAGGCAAAGGTGAGCTGCTTACCACAAACACATCCTTTACACCGTAGGTGATTGCAAATGCTGGCGAGTTGACAATGAAGGTTAGCCATAACGGTCATCTCTATTGTTTTTAAATAAGTGAACCCAGCACTCTGAGGACTCACTGCTAACACACTCACGACAGCATGAAAGAACATGGTCAGAGGCTGACAGATCTGCACCGTAGGTTTCTTGTGGCTCATTGGATGAGCAGGGGCGTCTGATACTGTCTACCATCTTCACACTGCTCACTGCTGTTTGCTGTCTGGTGAAGGGCATGGCAGGAAGGCCTGGCCCCCTGTGCTGCCGTATGGCTTGAACCTTGCACAACTGTGGCATTCTTGAAGCTGTGCAGCTGCGCATTAAGTGTAACGCTTGTACAGCTCCCCTGCCAGGTAGGGAATTGGGACAAGGAAAGGAAACTTAGAGTTTAGAATGCCTGGGGCTTGGCTTCCAAATTACTGAATGAAATCTGAATGATCTCCCAGGCACCTAGGCGGAAGGGGTGACCAAACAAGTGAACAGGGACCCTAACACAGAGCAGTGGGGCCGGCATGGAGCAGGGCACCTGCCCGCCATGATGCGCCCTGCAGGTTTAACAGGAACTAGGAGGAAGTCCCTGCTTTCCCAGGCCAGGGCAGCCATTCACTCCCAAGGTTTGAATCCTCCATACTACACAAGTAACTGGTATTCTAAGAGAAAGAAAAGAGACAAAAGTCAGGCCTGATGAGAAACAGGGAGGGAAGAGATGTGTTTGTGGTTCTGAAGTCCTGAGCCAGTGACCACAAACTATCAGCCAGGAGGTCTCCAAGCAGATTGTTTGGTACTTGGGAAGATGTTTCTTCTAATTGGGTCAGAGTTTAAAATAGAATGAGCTCACGGCTGACATAAAAATGCATCTCTAGGGGGTTTTGTTTGTTTGTTTACCTTTAATAGGAAAACTTGGTTTGTAGGAGGCACACATCCCCCGTGATACTCAGTCAGTCAGATCTCACTATAACTTCTGAAAACGCCGTCGTCCGCTCACCTCGGACCCTTCGCACTGCTCTCTGACGGACCCAGTCCAAGTGGGACACCTCATCATTTGGTCCCTGCGGGGTCAGTCTGTGGTAGGAACTCCTGGGTAGACACTGGGGAGAAGTGAACCGTTACTGTGATGGTGTGTCACGGGACAAAGAGATGAGGCTGGGACCTGCTAAGAGTCTATGCAAGATCAAAATGCCAGGCCCTTTGTGCAAGGATGTTTGGGAGTCTGAAGATGGCTACCTACCACTAAGAATAAAATCAAGAGTGAGACTTTTTTTTTTTTTTGAGACAGTATCTCACATATCCTATCATTGTCTCTAGTTCGTGCATGTACGCAGGACTACACCCAGTGTATGTGCTAAGGACCAATCAAACCCAAGGCTTCTGTGTACACTAGGCAAGCACTCTACAAACTAAGCTACCTCTCACACCATAGAGCGAGACATTTTTAACATAGGCTCCTGAACAGCTCACACAGCCAGGAGGCCAGCTCTAGATAGTAGGTGGGTGCGTTGAGCTGCAGAGGAGAATGGGTGCCTTCCCTCTAACACAGCGATTTAACTGTCCTGTCCTCATTAGGAAAGAGGCAGGGCATTGGTTCCTGGAATAAGCATTGAAGAACTCTGAAAATGCCCTTTTGTGATGGAGGGCAGAAGTGATTTCAAACTAACTGGAGATGGGGAAATATATCTAACACTACTATGTAAGGTGCGTGATAAAAACATACCTGTTAGTTTTTAGCTTTTCCAGAAGAGCTTCGACTGTAACCTCTCCTTTTCCTGTCCCACCGTGAGCTTTACTCATGTGGGTGTGTCCTAACAGGGATTCAAACAGCCACAAACGCATGTGTCAAAGCCCAGTAGAGTAGCTTAGTTTCCTAGACTTTTATATGTTCCTTCCTTGTGAAGTAAGCCTATCTTCAGTCAGTCAGTCAGTCAGTCAGTCATCCATTCCAGTAGACTTTATTTTTCACAGCAGTTTTAGGTTTACAAAAAGGTGAAAGGAAAGTGCAGTGTCTGGTGAATCCCAGCCTCCCCTTCCTTCTGGCCTTCAGTGACTTACTTCTGTCACAGCAGATGAATGGATGTTGTGAGCTTGTTCTTACTCAAGGTCAATGCTTTATGCAAGTCCCCCTGGCCCCTCACCTCTGTTCCCTCCTCTTGGAGCTTGAATTCGTCTGTCCACCACTCTTTTCTCTCCAGTGTCTGCATCTCTCTCTTCCCTTTGGTCACACCCTCCCTGTCCATCACCTTCCACTACACTGACTACTTCTTCCTTATCTGCCTGGCCTCCTAAGGTCCCCACTGCAAAGGCAATGCATGATGATGTGAGGATGCTCTATCAGAGACCATGCTAGGAGTGCTTTCCCTTTCTGCAACACTTTCCCAGGATCCCTATTGATTTTGTTAACACAAACTTTTCACACATCTATGTATCACAGAAACAACTTTCTTTTTTGTCCCAAAGAAAACTGTTTCTTTTACACTACTTACAATCCTTGCAAAAGAAAGGTAAAACCTGTCTCAATGATCAAATGTTTAACTTTACATTTATATATGTTCGAAACAATTGCATATGTTTAATTATTAACTCATTTTCCTCATAAGTATTTACTGAGCAGCTACTATATATCTGTTAGAACAAGACAGAGTCCCCTCCCACCCTTAAGTGACATCACCAAAGACTGTTGAGTGGGAAGGAGCACAGCTGTAATACCAGCACTAACCAGGACAGGAGGATCACTTCAAGTTCAATGCCAGCCTGCTTTACATACTGAGTTCCAAGCCAACAAGCACAGACAGCATCGACAGCCTGTCTCAAGAAAAAAGAAAACCAAATCAAGGGCCTGTGGTACTTGCCAGGACCCTGTGCAGGGCTCTTGAGAAGCCTGCCCATTCAGAATGCATTCTGCCCTTCCTGTCCCCCACATCACTTCTCACCTCCTTCCTGTCCCCCACATCACCTCCCATCTCCTTCCTGTCTCCCACATCACTTCCCTTCTCCTTCCTGTCCCCCACATCACCTCCCATCTCCTTCCTGTCCTCCCCATCACTTCCCTTCTCCTTCCTGTCCTCCCCATCACTTCCCTCCTCCTCTCTGTCCTCCACATCACTTCCCACCTTCTTCCTCTCCCTGGCATCACTCCCCATCTTTACCAAAGCACAATATTTTGCTTAGACTCTCAACTGCACAGACCAAGTGGTATCTTGGTGGTTATGAGTTACAAACATGGCCACCACCACCCTGCTAATATGGACTGGTTGAGGAAGGAAGCACTATTTCTGTCACTTTGCATCCCCTGTCCTTGACATTGGTTGGTGTTCAGCAAATACTATGCTTTGATAAAAGTTGTGCAAGTGACTGTTCAAGAGCTTACTATTTATAAACTCAGAGAAGCTTGATAATGTGATTAATAAAATTAAAGCCCTGAGCTAATTTGACCAAGTACAAGGTGCCTGGTTAGCTGCATAGGATTAGGTTGTATTTGTCACCCACTGAACATGCAGTCTCCTGCACAAGCTCATGTGTTTGAACCCTTGGGCCTTGGCTGCCCAGGCATGAGGAGGACATAGACCTTTAGGTACTGGAGCCATGCTGGAGGAAGTGAACTATTGAAAAGGAGGATTTATAGATTACAATCGGGCCCTGGTTCCTACCTAAGCCCTCTACCCACTGGGTCCTGGGGTGAGAGCAGCTGCAGCTGAACTCTGCCAGACTTCACCATGGTAGACTGTATCACCTTAAACTATGAACCAAAGAGGTCCTTCCTCCCTCAGGTGCTGCCTTCAGGCATCTTACCACAGTGCCAAGAAAATGACTAATACAGTTCTTCTGAAAGAATGACAGAATGTTCAGACCCTAGAATTCTAAGGTATGCTTTGCAACTTAACCTGATATGGCCTTTCTGATTTTTTTCAGTAACTCTTTTTAACTCTTTATATTGAGATAATTTCAAAGCTGAAGAAAAGCAACAATCATAAAAAAATCTGCATACACCTTACCTAGGCTGATTGTGCCCCCTAGCCTATAAGAATGTAGATAGTATGCACACACACACAGTCAAATTTGTGTAGACGTCTCAGAATGTATTCAAGATATATGACTCTTCTTCTTGAGGTAGGACCTCAGGTATCTTCCTGCTATCCCTGAATTTTCTACATAGCTGAGGATGACTTTGACTTCCTTATTCTCCTGTGTCTACTTTCTGAGGGCTGGGAGTAAGTTCTGTGCCATGACACTTGATTTATATGGTGCTGGAATTGAAACCATGGCCTCATATATGTTAGGCAAGCACTCTACCAGCTAATCCACATGCCCAGCCTTTTTAAAAATTAATTAACTTTATTTATTTTATATCCCCGACCACAGTTTTCCTTCCATCCTCTCCACCCATTGCCTACTTCCAGCTCCCCTTTGCCCTTCCCCACCCACTCCTCCTCTGTTTCTGTTCAGAATGGGGCGGGCCTCCCATGGGTGTCATCAAAACATGGCTTCAAGTTACGGTAGGACTAAGCTCCTCCCCTTGTATTAAGGCTGGGCAAGGCAACCCAGTATGAGGAGTAGGTCTCTAAAAGCCAGCCAAAGCATCAGGGACAGCCCCTGTTCCCATTGTCAGGAGTCCCATGAGCAGGTCAAGCCACACGGCTGTCAAATAGTTGTGGAGGGCCTATGTCGGCCCCAGGCAGGCTCCCTGGTTGTCATGAGCTCTTATGAACCCAGGTTAGTTATTTCTGTGGGGTTTCTTTTGATGTCCTTGACCCCTCTGGATCATACAATCCTTCCTCCCTCTTTTCAGCAGGATTCTCAGAGCTCAGCCTAATGTTTGGCTGTGGGTCTCTGCATCTGTTTCCATCAGGTACTGGATGAAGCCTCTGTGATTACAATTTGGGTAGGCACCAATCCCAAAACACCCCACAGGCAGGACAGGCTGTAGGTCAAAGGTTGTGTGGCTGTTTTGGTGTCCAATCCCTCCACTGGAAGTCTTGCCTGGTCACAGGAGATGGCCAGTTCAGGCTCCACTATTGCTAGGAGTCTTAGCTGGGGTCATCCTTGTGGATTCCTGAGAGTTTCCCATGCACCGGGTTTCTATTTGACCCTGAAATGCTCCCCATTCCGCTCCAACCACTCTCAATCAGATCCATCATGTTCCCATTCCACTTGCCCCCAGTCCACCCACAAGATCTCTTTTGTTTTCCCTTCCTAGGGAGACCCAAGCATTCCCCCCTTGGGCCCTCCTTATTACCTAGTCTCTCTGGGCGTGTGACTTGTAGCCTGGTTATCCTTTACTTTGCAGCTAATATCCACTTATAAGTGAGCACATATGATGTTTGTCTTTATGGGTCTGGGTTACCTCACTCAGGATGATTTTTTTTCTAGTTCCATCCATTTGCCTACAGATTTCCTGATGTTATTGTTTTTATCAGTTGAGTAACACTCCATTGTGTGAATGCACCACAATTTCTTTATCCATTCTTCAGTTGAGAGAAATCTAGGTTGTTTCCAGTTTCTGGCTATTACAAATAAAGTCCAGCCTTTTTTTGCTCTTACATATTTCACTGTATACAGTCATCTCTCAACATCTGTGGGGATATGATCAAGAATCCCTATGGATACCAAAATTAGTGGGTGCTCCAACTCCTATAGAAAATGCCATTGTATTTTCATATGTCCCATGCACATCTTCCCATAAACGTTAAAACATATTGAGATGACTTATGATACCTATGCCCAGTAAATGCTTAAAGAATAATAATAACAAGGAAAAGTCTCAGTGATCAGCACAGATGCAACTTTTTTCAAGTATTTTTGAGCTGCAGGTGGTGAACACACAGGAACACATTCTACAATGTGATGGCCAACTGTGTTTCCTTTGCTTTAATGACTTGGTTAATGTGGTGTGGCTCGGCTTCTCCATCCTAATTAGACTTTGCCTCTTATAGATAATAAGAAATTTGAATATCACAGAAGCAGGGTGGGAAGATTGTAAGAGCCAGAGGACCAGGGTGTCTAGCAGGAGACAGTGTCCTCTAGATTATAAAAGCCGGGGACCAGGACATCAGCTATGAGACAGTGTCTTCTATATATGCCAGGGATGCTGCACCCGTGACATCTCACCAACATGGCCACTAAACAACACCTGCACAATGACACCCAGTTCACTTGCCTGCCTGGACGGGGAAATCTCACAAGGTCCTCCCTCGATTAAGAGCTACAGGAAATCAGCGGCTCCTGGGAGATGGAGAATCCATCTTCTCCAGGGAAGAGGCCCCTGGAGGTCATCCAGTGCCAAGTAGTTACTTCTAAACACATGTGCATATGAGCAGCACTAAACAGACCCAGCAGGTTGTGTATATGTGACAATAATAATTAAAGAAAAAGAGGTCATGAGGTTGAGAGGGATGAGGGTGGACAGAGGAGGGGGTGGAAGGTGGAAAGAGAATAATCATTTACAAATTCTCAAAACATAAAAAACAAATGCTAGAAAGAAGAAATTTGTTTAAACTTTTATGTTTTGGAATCTATAAATACCCTACATTTTATCGAAGTCTCAACATCCACTTATAATCATATTCAAATCAGTTATTACATGATTGCTCTTTTATTTCTTTTCCTATTATTAGTTGGGGTTCTACTTGTCTCATGAGCATGTGTGTGCAGCTCAGGCACACACACACACACACACACACACACACACACACACACACACACGTGCACACGTTTGCAAGCAGGTTATTCCATTCAATGACGTAAAGGTCCTTGCTGTTACCATTTATGCTAATGTTTACCTTGCCCCAGGTGTAGCCCATGGGAGTCCCCAGGCTGTCCCTTGTGTGCTTTGCAGGTGTTCTTGTCTTGCACAAGTAGGTACTCCAGGCTCCTCTTGGGAAGATCTAGCCCATGAGCCCAGCCCCTTGGACATTCGTGCCTCTGGGTTCTGCATTTGTAACAGTGGGTTATTTTTATATATAATTATGAAACTGTTCATCATGCATGATAATTATCAGCGAATGATCACTATTCCAAGGTTGATTTTGCAGTTTACATCACCTTCGAGCCAGGCTGACAGGAATGCCATCGGCCGCTTTCTTCTCTAGGATGAGGCAGTGAGAAGTTCTCATTAAAGCTCTGGAGAGTTGTCCACAGAAGTCCTTAATGAGGTCCTTTGTTTCTCATCTTTTCACGACTAACCCCTTGCTTCTCTTCCAAAGCACAATGATACTAAAATAAACTGTTTTTGTCTTCAGACATCACCACCGAAAGATCAAAGAATTTTATTGAATTTTCTTATCTTGACAATGGGTTTCTGCCCAGTGGTGGTGGCATGCCTTTAATCCCAGCACTCAGGACACAAAGGCAGGCAGATCTCCGAGATGGAGGCCAGCCTGGTCTAAGGAGTGAGTTCCAGCTAGGCCTACACAGAAAAACCCTGACTCCAAAAACAAAACACCAAACCCAATAGGTTCCTCCAGCCGCCTGTCTTGTCTGTCTTGTTGCTTTGGGTCATTCGAATGAACTATCGATGACCTCCACAGCAGCAGGAATGGCATCAGAGTGAAGGTTAGTTAACCAGGTTCAAGAAAGGGAGAGGGGAGCAAGAATGGGATGGAATGTAGACACCGTCTAATTGCCCATGTTGGCCACCAGGTGGCAGAGTAGGACACACAGTCCACTCTGCTGCCTGAGTCACCCGTGAGGGGCTGAGCAAGGCTGAGTTTCTTTATAATCCTAGAATATCTTAATGGTTTATTTTTTAAAACACATGACGTTATTTTTTAAACATAGACATTAACTTTAACGTCTATTGACATTTGTAAATAATGAAATCACCTAATGTCAAATGATATTTTAGTCATTTGGTAATTTTATACCAAAAAGCTCTTTGCCAGGGACATTTCAGCCTTGTCACTGAAGCACAGCACTGAAACCACCACACAGAAGGAAGCCAACATCGCTTCACACTTCACATGAGATAGTGCATCTGTGATAATTGCTTCTATATTGTATAGATAACATATCATTGTTCTGCTCATCTTCATATTTTAAGTAGATTTCACTTGTTGGATATGTAAATTAAAAATTCATAATCAGAGTCATTTGTATAATTTCAAAAGGTGAATCTGTGTGTGTGTGTGTGTGTGTGTGTGTGTGTAGGCCTCTAGAGAAATTGCTCTCTTGATATATGTGTACTAAATCTACAAGTGTCCTGGGAAGAGTGGATAATTACAGTCAAATTCATCAGGACTATAGATTTTCATCTTAAATTGTTTTCTTCTATGATTCTAAAGTTTTCATAGGGGCCTGTCTATATTTATGCTCATTATTTTGATTATCACATGGCAAACAAAAAAACTCCAGTATCTACATTTAACAATCCAATCTAAATAATGCACAACTGTTCATTAAGTGTGTGTGGCAGGGGTGTTCATGGGTGCACATGTCCATGTACGCCTGTACATGTGGAGACCAGGCGAGAGTCAGTCTCAGGTGTCGTTCCTCAGGAACTCTCTATCCCGAGAGCTCACCAATCAGAAGGGGCTGGCTGGCCAGTGAACCCGAGGGATCCTCTCTTCTCCATTTCCCTGGTACTAGAATTATACAACACATGCCACTGTGCCTGATTTTTTCACTTCCTTGTTAGAGATCAAACTCAGGATTTCAAGGTTGTCCATCGAGCACCCTGTCAACTGAGCATCCTGTCAACCAGCCCCTCCAGATAATTTTTGATTTTTTGGTTTCAAGGGACTTTGTGACACTGGTTTTTCACTGTGATTCTAAAGCTAAAGGGTAAATGGTACCTTTTCAACTCAGTGCAGCACTGATAATTTCAAATACAACACAGCGAGAATGTAAGACAACTGTTGTGGTTTGACTGTATAAAAACAGAAATCAGCTAAGAGAAACTGGAAGGGGAGGCTGGTTAGAAACACTGCCCTTCCTGTAAATATGAGTGTGATCAAATGTGGAGAAATAGTCGATGATTTACCTCCTTGCTACTGCTATTATGTGCTAGATGGAGCTCAAATAAGATCTGGCTTACCCACATAATCTCTAGTTTACACGTTCCATTTCAAAGACAAAGGAACATTTTTGTTAAATATCACATTTGTATTTTCACTTACAAACTAACAGAGGAATTTGGCAGGCACTTCTCCGTGAACTTGAAGTGCTTGCTTTCTGGCCGGGCTCCTTATTGGATCCTAAGCTTAACTGCTTCCCCAGACATTTCTATATTGCACTCCGAGAAAATCAATCCTCTGAATGGGAAAATGGGACATTCTTTCACTCAAGGGATGAAGAATAGCTCTTTAAACGAGGAACATTTCACCGCCTTTTTTAGTTACTTCTTTTTTTAAATCTGTCCATATTTTTAAAATTAAAAAGCTACATATGATCCGGATCCTCAGTTGCTGGTCAATGGCCTGTTGCCCTGCTGACGTAAACAGTCTAAATATAGGAATGGATCATTCACATTAGTTCTCAAACCGTGCCTTCTCTCTATGGAAAACACAGGATTCAGTTTAATTACATCATCTGCCGTTCTCTAAGACGGGGCTTCCAACAGGGCCGAACAATTCTGACGCCAGTTCATCTCTCTCTTTAAAGAGGGCTAATCAGAAGGGATTTGCAATATTGAAATCACGAAGAGGTTGTTATGATTGATTCTGTGCAACTCAGAAATGAAGGAGTCTTCTCCAAAGCCCCAAATCTTTGAAGTGACTCTGTTGTAGAATAACAGAGAGTGTTGCGTCACTTACGCATCTCACTGATGTTGTGTGTGGATTTCCCAAACTCTGAGAACAAAAATGTACTTCTATCAACAAAGATGAATGAATTACAATTGACAGCAAATGACATAAGATAATTCGGGAAGATTCTGAAAGCAGGAATTCCCAGCATTTAAAGACAGGGAATCTGCTCCATGAAAATAATATTTAAAATGGGTTTCCACGCCAAAATTATTTCCATTGTTTCTTTACAACCAGAAAAGACAAACATTATCCAGGAACTTTCCATAGCCTTGTTGACATTGAATACCAATTTTTGCTATTAATGTAGAAAGCGGCAATTACGTTTTTTAAAATGATGACTCTGGTAATTATATATTTAAAATATGAATCCCCATGTTTAATTAGGTCATATGACTATAATATCAGCTTGCACGAGAAGCACATCAATTCCTAGCAATTCAAAGAAATATAGGCATAAAAGGCTGCTATGATTGTGACATTTAAATAGAATAAACCATAATGCACTACATTATTCTTTAAATATTTTAATGTTTACCAATGTTATTGAGTAATGAAGTTTGTCATCATGGAGTATTCTTCGTAGATAATTACTCTGGTAGCAATGAGCACACTGGGACATTCATGTTTTTCTTCCAGAAAAGCTTCCAAATTAAACTCATAGCTTGATTCAAAACATATATATGGAAGTAGTTTTTTTTTATTTTTTAGTATTCATAAGCATGTAATTTTTCTGAAATTAATTATATTATACTTTATGTTAGGTAATTTTCATTTTTACCATGTATTAAAAACCTGCATTTTATTAGTTCTAATTTTTACTGCTTCCTATTTTTCATTTATAAATACTGAATCCTTTGGTATTTTTGTTTGTTTGTTTTTTGTTTTTCAAGACAGGGTTTTGAATCCTTTGGTTTTTAATGAGTGTTTATCTCATGAATGACTTTCTAAGAAGCGTGTATGCCTGTACTTTACACTGTTTCATTTTGCCATAGTTATAATCAGAGGTTTTTTTTAAGCTTTTTTAAAGTTACGTCTTCCTTCTCTAAATCACACTGATATTGAATAGTTTTATTCGTTGCAAACACAACAAGATGGCCTTTGGTCAGTGGCTGAGTCTTTACCACCCTCTCTGCCGTGCTTTGAATGACAGCTTTCTGATGACTGTGCTGCATTTTGAGGACGATTGAGAACCGAATCCCTTAATATCACATTTCTCTCCCTGAATTTGCTCTTTGAGATATAAAAATCAATTAAGCAGCTTCTGCAGAATTCATTTGGGCAGGGTTGGTGACACAAGCTCTTTTATACACACATGCTGAACGCCTTCTCATAACAAAGTGATGATTTACACAGCTGAGATGCTCCGGCGCTTTTCCATTTTGTCCATAAAAGCCTGCATTTGCTAATGTGGTCACCGCTCCTGGCCAGTCCTGCCTTGCAGTCTTCCTGTATTCCGCGCTGAACAACGCTGCCCAAATACTAGGAAAACTCCTGTTTTATTTTGTAGTTTTCCTTCCTCTGCCTGTGTAGCTACAGCTGCTATATTAACTCCTAAGAATCTACTGTGACTCGAAAGAGAAGTCCTTTCTGGAAAGAAAATCTGAATCACTTGAGGGTCCTGGAGGACTATAAATTCTTGTGCTAAATGGGCAAGAGAAAGTAAGATATCCTTTACCGAGCGGCGATGAGGTCTCCGAAGCTGACTGAGCAGTGAGTGGAATCCAGACTGGCAAACCTGCCCTGTCCTCCCTGCATTTAGAAATGTCTGGTGCCTGGCTTTAAAAAAGAAGGTATGTGTTTTAACACTAGGGGTCATTTCAGTTGGTGGTAATCGAGTATGACACAAGAGAAGGTTAGGGACGTGGCCTGTCTCTGTCAGGACACAGAGCCCTAAGCCCTCCATTGGTTGAACTGGACTACATTGTTACCTTTTCTAACTTCACGAAAGTGAAACAACAATATGCTTTCAGTTTCTCCTGAGTTCGTTTTTTCGTTAATTCTACCCCAACATTGGCAAAGCAAATGGCAGGTACCCCGGGTTGGGGGCTGAGGGCCTGGGGAGCGGGTGCTTCCTCTCAAGTTTACCAGTCCTGAGCCCGGTCAGGGGAACTCTAGATTTCAAATCTCTGTTCAGCACACAGCCATGAGGACAGGGCTTTGTTCGTCCCATAATACAACTCTCATTTCCTTTAGGATACCTCAGACATTCTGCTCCAAAAGGTGTTGGAAAGTTCTGCCTCTCTTCAAAAAGTACCTTTGTTGTTATTGCCTGGAACTTATCAATACGAATTACTTCCTTCTTTACAAAAAGTCGTTTGGAGACTAGGAACCGGACATGTGAAATAACGCAAAAATGTATATGCTGTTTTCAGATTCGCAGTGGGCATTTTCAAATGCACTGTAGATTCTGTAATGTGAATTATGGTTCTGTTTACATTGAATGGGATGGGTAATTGCTAGTTATAAATCATTTCTGGGTATCTCAAAGGTACAGCCTTCTTACTGTAGTCACCCATACAAATAAAGAAAAGTTGTATTTGTTTGTTTAATTCAAGTTTTAGACCTGCATAGAGTCTGCTGTGCTTCGGAAATCACACCCTGTTATGCTTAATGTTTCCAATCTAAAATAAAAATATTTCCTTGGATTCAAAAACCATATATATTCCCCACACCTAGTATTTGCTAAACATACCAGTGCTGAAAGAAAGTTACTTTGTCCACCAGAAAGGAATAATGATTTAAACTGTTGACTAAGTCCTCCTCTTGTTCTAACTTGGAAGTATGCCCTGAATTTCCCGCCTTGTCATTTGCTCCACAGAGCTCCACAGGCAGGGAGAGGCAGAGCCTTCCTGCTGGTGGTCGCTTATCTTGAAGATCAGACATCTCACAAGAACATTGCTGAGTTGGGATTCTACTACTGAGGGTCTGTTCCAAATAACTGGGAGATTGTTTTTACGATGAGGTATCTCTTCTGAAGCTGGCAGCTTGATATTCTCAGACCCGATAACAAAGGTGTTCTGAACCTGCCCTGGGCCATCCAAGCCTTACTGGGTAAATAACAAGAGTGCTGCAAGCCTCACGCGAACCTCCAGTCTGTCCTCCCCTCCCCATGTCCTTGACGCCCCTGATGTCTGCAGCTAACGTGCCACATCCAGAAGCGGGAGAGTGCGGGCAAGTGGCACACGGGACGCAGAAGGTGCAGTGGGAGAGGAGAGGACCTCAGACCTCAGGCTGCCTTCCCCTTCTTTATGAGACTCCGGCCTGTCTTCCGCCTCTGGGTCTTCAGTAGTAGGAGAATTAAGCAGCTGGGCAGGCAGTTCTGTGGTCTCTCTTGAGTCTGTGAGTTGGTTTATCTTTCTGTCTGTCCACTAATCCCACCAGCCATATTCTTTTTCAGAAAAAGAAATCACAGGGGCTGGAGCGATAACTCAGTGATTAAGCGCACGGCTGTCCTTAAGGAGGACCTGCACTCTGTCCTCGGCACTCACACTGAGCAGCTCAGTACTGCCTGTGACTCCAGCTCCAGGGCATCTGACATCATCTATGGCCTCTGCACCTTGCACATATGGCATATACCTATACATACACATAAAGGAAGGTAAAATTGAAAATGGAAAACAATATGTTGTTGACTTCTTTAGTACAATGCTGCATTTGATATGTATGAGTAACATTCACTATACAAATGTGTCTGGCGTGGTGGAAAAGTTAGATTCATCTCAAAATAACCTACATCATAGGCTCCTCAATTTTGTGCGTTAATGTGTTAATGAAATAATTGTGTGTACACAGTTTAATGAGTAAAAATAACAATACAGAAAGATGCTATCCGATAAGGCACATCAAAATAAGAGTACCTACACATGCTATGTTGCAAGTTTCTAGAAACAGTAACTTTTCCTGAGCCAAATCTGCCACTACTGAAAGAAGCACCCAGTGGAGCCTTTATGTTTTTAAGAAGTCAGATCCTCTGAAAGGTCAAAACCCTTTCTAAAACAGTAATAATCAGTGACAATTGTCAAAATTTATTTGGGGTACTATAGGTCGGTGTTTTCGAAAGACTTCACAGCCCCGTTTTCCTCATTCCTTGGTGACCTCTCTCTCTCCCTCTCCCTTCCTCCCTCTTGTATTTCACTTATTTCCACTATCTGTTAGCTACTCTGCTAGCACGGCGGAGATGGGATTTGATGTCACGAAAATGGTAGCCCACAAGAGACACTCCTTACAAAAGCAGCTCCTTCCCCCCACCTCCCCTCCCCCCGAAATAATAACAATTTGCTAAATTGTTGGGAAGTTGTTCTAATTCCTTGTCCAAATTATTACTCGCCCTTTAGATTAGAAATGAGGCCAGGGTTAGCAATCAGCTATAAATGGTAGGATTTTTCAAGTATGAAGCTCTTGTCTGATTGTGAAGTGGAGGCCATTACTGCCTGATTGGGCCCTTTTTTTTTCCTTCCAGCCTGCTTGATTTGTGGTTGAGAGTGCATATTCACTCCTGTGCTGTGAGCAATCACAGCTTCCCCCTCTCGTTTTTTGCTCAGCGATTTAGGGTCCACGACTCTGGCACAGCTGCCACCTTTTAGCCACCATCATGCAGAATATGTCTTTAAAAAGAGGGAGTGGGGGATGGGAGCAGGTAACCACTGTGCATTCACTCCCTAATGCACCTATTTTCTATTTTCTAAGAGAGAAGTTTTTCACTTGAAATAACAAGCATGTTGGAACTTGAACTCCTATACTCAATAAGGAAGTTTGGAAAGAGCCCTGAAGCATATATTTCCATTTCTTTAACCCTTCAGAAATAAGCAGGTGTGGGGTCCAGAGCCAGGACTGTGGCACTGGGATCCACATTTCCTACAGTGCTAGCATAACCTTTTTCTCTGGGAAATAGCGCAGAAACAGGTACTTTCTGCTCTCCTTGTCTGGGGTTGTGGAGGGGGGCGTTTAATAATAAATTTTCCCCAAAGTGCAAGGTCTGTAGTAAGAAGAGATTTAAAATTCTCAAAGTTTTATTTTATCAAGGTTAGATATGACCTGGGACCACTTCTGACTTAAGAAGACCTCATCGTCAAGAGTGACAGAGGTTTTCCTATGAGTTAAGTTCGCCATCTCTCACTCCTTGGGATGCGTTAGAGAAACCCAGGAAAATAAGGGTTTCAAGGTTGGAAGCCTGCTCACTCTTGAAGCTTTCTGGATCCAGTTAGTAGGCATCAGCTACTCAATCAACCAGCCTATCCCTCTTCTTCTGCCCCTGTTGGCCCAAACCAAAATGCCAGAATAATTTCCAAAAACAATCTTTTTCTAAATACACTGTGGAAGTCTAGGTCACAATGAACATGAGTGATATGGTGAGGCTCAAGAATGTGAATAATGTGCCCAGGAGGCCGTTACTCCTCAGCATCTCTGAACTCACAATGCACTTCCTTTTTGCCAGCTTCAGAAATAATATAATTCTATTTTAATTCTGATTTTTAAAAATTAAAGAAAAAAGATACAATTTACCATCCGTTCACTGCATGGTTCAATAAACTTTTGTGTATTTATTGAATTGTGCAGTTATTAGGTATCCACAATCTAAAGATGGAATATTTCTGTCATCCTAAACAGAGGTTCCCTGTTTGTAGTCCCATCCCACCCAGGGTCTGGGCAACACTCATCTTTTTTATCTGTCTCTGTAGATTTGAGATCTGAGGACATTTTTCATAAATGCAATTGTGCATTATATGCTTTGTTATTACATCAGTACACTCACAGGGCTGTCGTTGACGTTTGATGTGACATGGGGTTGCTACATGCTCCAGTTTTTGTTTCTTTTCATTTCTAGACAATATTTTATTTTGTGGATTTATCACATTGTATTAATTCATTGATATAAGAGGCTTGAATATAACAGTGTTTCAATTTCAGCAATTGTTAAGGATGCTGTTACCAAATTCCTACACAAACCTTTGTGTGAGAAACATGCATAATACATGCACATGTACACACACACACACACACACACACACACACACACACACGGGTAGAGAAACTGCCAAAGTTTTTGCAGATGGCTCCTTTCTTATGAATTCATACTAGTAATGTGTGAGTAGCCATTTTACCACATCCATGTTGATACTTGTTACTGTCTGTCCTTATCACAGCTATTTTGGTGGGTGACAAAATAACCTTATAGTTTTTATCTGTCCCCCTCTAGTGACTGATGGCAGAAGCAATCATTCCATAATCGTATTAGACATTTGTATATTTCTTTACATAAATGTCTGGTCCATCCCTTTGCCCATTTTTAAGCTGGGTTATTTCTAACATATGGATACACAGTTGTGACCAGGTGTATGATTAGTGGATTTTCTCCCAGTCTGTGAGCTGACTTTTCTCTTTCTAGTTTCTCTGAAGCCCCAAAGTTTTTAGCTTTGAGCAAATCTCGTAAACTCTTAATGGATCACAATATTCTACCACTTCTGAATACAATTACAGGGCTGGAAAAATGGCTCAGTGATGAAGAGCACTGGCTGCCTTTGCAGAGGTCCAGGGTTCAGTTCCTAGCACACACATGGTGGCTCACAACTTTGTGTAACTGCAGTTCCAGGGAATCCAATGCCCTCTACTGGCCTCCACTGTCACTGTGTACATATACCCATGAAATGACAAAAAATAAATCTTTATAAATGGATTTAAATACTATTGTTTAAAATTAACAAGCCAAAGATTCAAGGCAAATCAATGATTATCCGTGCATCCAAATAAGGACATGGAAAGCTTGCTTTGGTTGTTTACATCTTTAAAATAATCGGAAAGTTTTGAGGACAAGTTTGCTAGGTATCACTGCTGGCATCATGTTTCTCATAAAACTAGAGCAGAAACTCAAATTTCAGCCTTGCCAGATCACAAGCTATCTGCAGGAATGTATCTATAAAATGAATGTGAGGCAGAAAGAAAGGAAGAAAGGGAACCTATTCTTTGTGGTAGCACTGCTAAGAATGGCAAATGGCCAAAGAGAAATAGCAAGCCCAGAAATTTCATCTCATGGGTGGAATGCAAGCTTTGCTCTCAGGCCCAGTGCGGTGTGTGCTTCCTCACATGTTTTCCTGGAAAGGAAGGTCGCTGCTGAATGCCAGGCTGTCCTGGTTAGATTTTGTTGTCGACGTGATATACCATAGAGCAACCTGGGATGAATAAACAGTTGCCCAGATCAGGTCAGACTGTGACCATGTCAGTGACAGATTTTCTCCAGTGATGACTATTTAGGATGGCATCAATATTAAGGAATACTCTCACTTGATTTAGTAATCCTCAGAGTGTTTTGTACATAAAATTCAGATAAAACTACAAATCACTAATTCCATTATGTTATTTTATGGATGCAAGATTGTGGCAAATTCAGGGTTAACAATAGCAAGGGTTTATGGCTTGAAGACTTCCATCAAATTCTTTTGTCTGCAAGTAGACATGTAATTCACATTATTTTTATGCTTTCAGCTGGATTACTTTTATAAAAAGTGACTTTCAATTGAAGCTCAGCTAAGACTATAAAAGGACACGGTCAATCCTTGCTTGCCAGGACTGCATAATTAGTTCAAATCAACGTACAGAAAACTGGGCTGAAGATAAAGTCAACGCTATTCATTAGTGTCTTCCTAGTGAGGCTGAGATTCAAGAATAAATCACAATTAACTAAACTGGAACCATGTTAAGTACAGTCAAGTATCCCCAGAAACAAAACCAGGTGAATCGAGAATAAGAAATGGTCCCTTATGTACTTCCATCCTGCAATGCTTGTCTTTGAAGCTTTTTAAACTCAACTGTGTGGTTCCCAAACATGGATGCTGTAAATGACAACACTGTGCTGTAGTCTAAAAGGCGGACATCCCTGGTAGCACATCAGACCACAAGAGACTCATAAGACGTAAATAGAAAAAGCACCATTCCCAAAATGAATCCCAAGTTGAGAGAAAGGAAGTTAAGACTGTAGGTGTATGCAACACTCCGTTGGATGGTGCCACTGCTGTTCCATAACTACCGCTGCTGCGGTCAGTAGGGGGAGGTAAGACTGGGTCTGGGTGAACCTGAGGGGTGGAGAAAGGAGTGCAAAGGTCAAGTCTCAAACACTGATGGCATGGGCAGCATAGAAGGGGGTTGAAGAGGGACTACAGCGCACTCTAGACAACACAGGGTGGAAGCCTGCAGTGTTGAGCATCGCCTGTAGAAAATCTTCCCAGTAGTGATGATATAAAAGTGGATCTTTAAATAACTGAAAACTTCTCGTGAAGAGTTGTAGCATGAATCTTAGAAGTTCTTATTAATAAAATCAAACCTGAGCCAGGTATTGGGGTGAATGCTGGAAGGTCAGAGAAATAGAACAAGCCACAGCTATCTCACCTCGCCGGATCCTCAGCTGGTCTTGCTTCCTCAGACGGGAAGCCTCTGTGTCCTCATATCTGAATGACTCTCAGCTGAACTGCTGCTAGAAGCCTGAATGCTTAACCAGCCCAAATGTTTCTCCAGGCCAAATGCCTCTCCAGGGCAAATGCCTCTAGTTTCTGGTCCTCACGCCTTATATACCTTTCTGCTTTCTACCACCACTCCCCGGGATTAAAGGCTGGCTTTCTGGGATTAAAGGTGTGGGTCACCATGCTTGGGTGTATCCTTGAACACATGAATTTCTACCTCTGGAATGCCAGGATTAAAGGCGTATGCTACCACTGCCTATCCTCATGTTTAATATTGTGGCTGTTCCGTCTCTGACTCCAGATAAGTTTATTAAGGTACACAATATTTTGGGGAACACAATATCACCACAAAGAGTGCTAACTACAGACTGGGGAGGTAGTTCTGCTGGCAAAGTACTTGCCATAAATGAGTGGGATCTGAGTTTGGATCCCCAGCACCGACATGAAATGTCATACCTGCAATCCTGGCACTGGGAGGTAGAGACAGGAGGGCCACTGGGCCATGCTGGTCAGTCAGCCCTGATGAATCAGGGAGCTCCGGGTTCAGGTAGAGATCCTGTTTCCAAAAGGAAGATGGGGAGTGACCCAGGAACACCTGACATCCACCTCTGGCCCACACACACACACACACACACACACACACACACACACACACGTGCATACACAATACGCACACCATGTTCACATGTACACTCACATACACACACCGCATGCACACACAAAGAGTACTAGTCAAACTAGTAAAACAACACATAAACTCATCATGTATAGAACTAGTGGTAGCTCATTCAGCAAGCATGTTTGGGCTTCCTAAATGTTGGGGTGGTTCTGCAGAGAGCTCATCATCCACACACTGAGGCAACTCTCCTTACTGGACAAATTTAGTAGCACCTTCTAGATGTTGGAATCTCTTTTTAAAAAAAAAATCCTGTTATGTTAGTAATTTAACCGTCAGTGATGACTATATGACTATTCTGTTCACTGTCTTTCCTAAATTATCCTTTGGTTCCATAATGACGTTTTAATCTATTTGTTCCTCAAGTGTTTAATGTTTCCTTTTGTTCATATCTATGAATTCATGACAAATTCTCCAACTCCCACCCTTACAAATGCATACTCACTCATAAGCACACCCAGACTCACACCAACATTCACTCACAAATACCTACTTGTACTCACAAGCACACTCACATATATGCTCATATACTCACATACCCACATTTGCTCACACATTCCATCTTGTACTCACTCACACACCCACATTCACTCAAATACTGTCACACACACAATCACACACGCTCATACTCTCACATACACCCACAAACATATATATACATATACTCACTCATGCATACATTCACACTCACTCACACACTCATATAGATACAAACTCACACATGCTCATACATACATATATACATACATACTCATGGGTCTATAGTATACACATATATTCACTTATTTCTATTCCAATAATTCCCAAATTTGTATTGTTAGTACTGATCCCAGCATCCCACATTTATACGTTCAGCTGATCCTGAGCCTTGCATCTTCACTTTAACGAGCAAAGGTAGGATTTGACAAATAACATGTCCAAAACCAAATCCCCATCTTTTCAGCCCTCCTGTGTAAGTCTACTTTCCTGTGCATTCCCTGTCTCAGCTAAAGACATCCTTTCTGTTCTCCACACCAAAGAATTCAGGTCTTCCTGGACTGCACTACTTCCCTCATCTGACTTTGTAAACTCTATTTCAAATTAGATGCAGGAGCTAACATTGTCCCTGCCTACCACTGCTGTGTCCACTGTCCTGCTTGAAGCCACCATGAAGTCCTAGGTACGTGTGTGTGTGTGTGTGTGTGTGTGTGTGTGTGTGTGTGATCACCTCTCTCTTTGCTTGGGCTATTATAACACAATATTATAAGTTAATCCATTATGAACAATAGAAATCCATCACTCTTCATTAAGCTGGCAAGTCTGAGATTTGGTGTAAGCAGACCTGGCATCTGACCAGGGTCCAGTTTCTGATTTATAGACCATGCCTTCTTGCTATCTCCTCTTGGTGGAAGAACCATAGCAGCTCCCTAGGCCTCTTACAAGGACACCAAACCCATTCCTTAATGCTTTGCCATTCTGAGCTAATCAGCTACCAAGGCTTTATTTCCTGATGCTACCACATTGCAAACTAGGTTTCAGCATTGGACTGGGGACAGTGCATTGAAGTTACAACAGCCCTCCTGCCCCCAACCTCTTCTTTCCTTCTCCTTGGGTCCCTTTCTCCTTCCATGTGGACATTCCTCGACGTTCACAACTCTTGGCTGTGTGGGATGCTGGAAGGTACTCAAACCTGTATATGTACACACATACACTCATGCACACACACACATGAGCATATACAGGAACACGCACCCATATATACATGCACACATTCATATAGAAAACTGGGCTCAGAGATGTCATCCAGCATGCATAAGCAGTGGACTAGGGGCTCAAAGTCAGCCCTTCTGACTCCAAACAAGAGAATTCGGAGCCCAGTTCTCATTTGCCATTGCCCTGTACTATTCACATGTCCAAAATACCCTTTAAAGGGCCAGCTGTCTGTAGTGTAATAAGACACCTGATACAAAGGCATGGGGCCCCAAATCCTTTCCTGGATATGTAGGGGACAATATGCCTCTCAGGAAAAAAAAAAAAAGAATAAAACCTAGAGAACCAAGAGAGATGGTTCTTTTGATCAAGTGAGGAGCTGGGTTCAGATGGAGGCTGACGTGGGGAGGGGAGTGATATCCCAGCATAACATCTTGTCATTCCCAGGGAAGAATAACATGAAATGTTAGAAATAGGGTGGAACATGAAACTTGATACTGCATGAAATCAATGATGTAAATTATAAGCCGTCATTTCAAGTTAAAAATGGTGCGCCGAGCTTACATTTGCATTCAGTTCTTCCCTGAAGCCCATTATTCTTCTTTCTAATAAATAGACATAAATCATAAAGCCAGAGAGAATGGGAAAGAGAGCAGACAACTTCGGAAGAAGGAAAGTACATGGATAAGTGGAGCCAGCCCTGGGCGTTTGAAGAGAGGGGAGGAGGCTCACTTGCCTCACACACCCATCCTGGAAGCAGACAACGCAGGAACTCAAGCAGGAGGAACTGAAGGTGGGGCTTCGGTTGGGATCGCCACTGAGGACAACTAGACCACACGGTCCCCGCTGCATTGTGCTCTGCTGACCATGAACCAAGGCATAGCAGAGTCAGCTGGGATACAACTGTGCGTCTACTTGTTTTTCCTTTAAAAATTATTTAAATGTTTTTATCATGCGGATGTGTGTGTCTGTGTATGGGTATCCACACGTGAATGCAGGTGCCCAGGAAGGCTAGAAGAGGGTGTCAGATCCCCTGGAACTGGAGTCACAGGAGGTTGTGATCTGTATGAAGTGGGTGCTGAATTTGAACTTGGTTCTCTGTAAGAGCAGCATGGGCTCTTAACTGCTGAGCCACCTATCCAGCAGCTATTAATGTATGTGTGTATATATTTATTTATTTTGTTTCCTGCAATTCTGCCTCCCACTGGGGGCAAGGCAGCTGGCCAGACCCTAGAGGCAGAACAAGAACCTGACGATATTGAGGGAAGATAAAAGGATGCTTCCATGCAGAAGACTAGAAACTCAGCCAAAGCTTAATCACAGCTCAGCACGTTTTTAAATTGTGTGTTATATGCATAATTATTTCTTTTAAAATTTAACTGTATTTTTAACATCTGAGGTCACTTTTTATTCTTTGAATGTCTTTCTCTGGTTTGTATAATTCTGTGAGTGCATTCCTTGTCAAATATGGTAAGTATTTTCTATTTGTCCTTCCAAGTCCCCTCTTCCAGTGTTACCCAGGGCAGACAGATTCTAGGGTGGTCACCCTCAAGGCTTCACATTCTAGCAAAATCACCTCTCCTTGAGTATGAGTGAAATGCCACCTTGCTTCTAATGAGCAGAATATGACAGTAGGGATGAAGCCACTGTTATAAACAGGCTAACATCTAGTGAAGACAATGAGATACATCTTACCATTGCATTACAACATTGGTATAGCTATAAACATGTATGTGTGTGTGTGTGTGTGTGTGTGTGTGTGTGTGTGTAGACATAAACATGTATATATATGGATGCTTGCTAGTAAGTTTAAGCCTCACCCAACCCCACACATACAGAGGTTCACCTTGCTGGCATGCAGTGCAGAAAGGATCCTGTTGGCCTAAGAGAAGCAGATATTCATACCGTGAGCTGCCTGAGAACTGCAGGTGGCCTGTTGGATCTGTGGCCACTATTCAACAGCAAAAGCCAGATTACCCAGGATATGATACAAGGAACAAAAGTTCTGCTTAGAACCTGAAGGAGCTAGAATAGGCTCATCTACATTGCTAGATTAAGGTCCTCTCTGATGGAGTTGAGATTCTTGGGCAGCTAAACCAGGCCCTAACACTTAGTTTGGGTCATGTGTTATACAATTAAAAAGTAGATAGATTTACAAAATTGCCTTAGTGATTGAGAAGCTAGACCTTGGGAACTATCTATGATCAAAATTAGCTCCAGTAACTACTTTAATAAGTTACTTAAGCTCCTTGTTCCTGAGTTTTGTCAAATATGAAATGTGAGGAAAGCTGGTATTACCAGTGAACATGAACATGACATGCCAACACACTCACAGGTCTAGAACAGTGACTGAGATGAAGCAAGGACCCTTCGGTCCCCATCACAGGAATTACGATAAGCTAACACAACATATAATACTAAACCAAGAACAAATAAACATACAATTTCATGATCAACACTGTAAAGCAATTTGACCAGTTTCCCCTTAGTAATCAAGTTCTCCAGTCTGACCCACTGCCTTCTACTCAGAACCACTGGAGCCCCCAGTGTAAGGACACAAAACCGTAACTCTATCGTGTGTTGTGCTCAGAATGTCTTCTTGGAACAGATAGAAGGGGGAAAAATTCTATGAATGGTTGGAGGGATTTAAACAAGAACATTTAATGACTTGAATAAGTTCTTACTGTTGGAGCCGACTGTGCACCAAGCATGAAGAGTCATCAACAGATTCCAATAAAATAAGAAACAATGCCCACAGTGATGGAGATTAATAACTCCAAGTTTGAGGATCGGGATGCTCAGATAGTATGCAACATCTCCCTTCAAAAACACTTGTTGGTTACAAGAAAGAAGAGCAACTTCATAGTTTAGAAGTCACAAAGATAGACATAATTTTAATAAGATAGTAAAAGTGGACATCATCTCTGGTGCTTACAGATTAAACTCATCAGCCACCAGACAGCAAAGAGGACCCGGCATCAGGTCTTGTGGTGTTCCTGTCACTATTGCACAGCTAGGATCTAGTCGTAGGAGCACCAGACACGTATCAAGGAAGGATACTCTAAAGTTCAAAAGAGTCAAGGTCAACTTGAGTGTCAGAAACAGCTTGAGAAACAGTTGGACTGTTCCAGAAGATAGCGTGTTGGAGGGACGTGAGAACCCAATGTGCCGTGTCAACTAGATTTATCCTGCTGGGATATGCACTGGGGACACAACCAAAGCAGAGAAAGACCAGACGAAGCAGTCAGTGTCGCTTTCATGGTTTGATGGGCTTGCTATAGTTATCTCACTTGGGGTACCCTCCTCAAAGACGGGTAACCATTGGTAACAATATTTTCAGCTATCTGATTTTTGATATGGGGTATATATTTTTCTAAATATTCCTATTAATTATTTTGGTCATCTTAAACATATGATTATTAATATTTTTTTCAGTATTTTTGTGGTGCTGGGATGGAACCCAAGGCCTGTGAGTGCTAGGCAAGTGCCCTACCATGGCTACTCAAACCTCTTAACATTTTATAGTTGTTTTTTAAATTTATTTTATTTTTATATTTATATTTTATATTTGTTTTTATTTTAACTTGTTACTTCTTAGTAATCATATAATTATATTGAATTTTAATTATTATATATTAAGTAGCTATGTTTCTATAAGTTCATCAATGATAGTTGTTGAAATTTTATCTTTACGTATAGTCAAAGCATCATTTCAATATTCATTTTAGGTTATTACAAACATTGAGCCTTTTAGCTACTTATGTACCATTTGTATATCTTTCACTGGAAATTATCTGTTCACTTATATTGATGATTTTCTGTTGAATTATCCTTTTTATTGATGCATAATAATACCACTAAACTTCTGTGAAATTAACTCCTTTTCTCATACATAAGTACGGTAAGTAATTTCCATGTAGAATAGTGTTGTTTCCGCTTACTTTATTTTTAAGAAAGAAAACCCTTCCCAATTATGATTTGCTTTTTTATATTGTTAGTTTTATTTCGAGTCAAGTTTAGGAAAGCATTTGCTAGCTGAAGATCAGATAAATCTCTACATACCCAGCCTGGGCTTGACTTCCTAGTAATTCTCCTGCCTCAGCCTCTCAAATGCTAGGGTTAAAACATAATCAACTATGCCTTCATTTTTATTTTCTTTGTGGTTTTTATCTTATAGATCAGATTCTAATACATTAGATTCAGGCTTCTCAAATTTTTTCCTATCTCAACCCTTTTTTACCAGAGAAAAATTTATAATATGTTAATTGGTATATAAACCAAATATTTAATGACAACAAATCATTGAGAAACTTATTTAAACAATTCTTTGGTATTTTACTTCCTGTTAGATATGAAAGAGAATTTTCGGAATAATCAGATGGGCATGCTTGTTTGGTTTCACATCAAGAATTAAATATTGGCTGAATATTTGATTCTGCTGGATGTAGAGTATCTTACATATTTCCCAGGCTGAATCAATATTTTGATTTATAATTATCAATCATGAGAATGTTGCTTTATATAAATGTATAGTACAAAATAATGGAAATATCTTTAGGGTGATTTCAGAAGTTGCCAGATACTCCGTTCTAGTCCCAAGATGAAATTCATCAAAATATATTTTATGAAACTCAAATTTTCATCTCAAACATCAGTTTTTAAAATCTAACATTCTAATTCAATACAATTCAAATATAATACTAATTGGATACTTACATGCTGAGGAATGATGGTAGGAAAATATTAAAAGCTTTTGCTTTCTGTAATTAAAACATCATGCTTCTATAAGAAGGAAACTTTGTATATATATTAAAAACACTACAATTAATAACATGTAATAGCTTCAAACACGAGCCTTGGCAGTTTTAGGCAGCATTGTTGGTGATGCATGATATGGCCACATACCCAGTGCAGAGTATGTATCGTGTGTCCCAGAACCGAGGCTTCAAGGAAGGTTGCAACATGGAGGAGCTCTGCCAGAAACACCTCAACTTTATTAGCATTCGATGTTGAATTAATCTTTGTTTGTTGCATGTTCAAAAACTTTTTACCTTTTGCCTAATTTTTACATCCCCTGTATTCAGTGAGATACCCAGTTTAAAAAAACTGGATATTGGGCTGCATGCTAAAAACTGTTTCTGTAGAGGTTTGTTGTAAATGCTTTAGCTCTGTGGGCTGCGCACTGCCTTCTCTCCTGTTTGTCCTTACACGGCCTTGAGAACATCTCAGTCATACTTTCTCTGATGCTTTCCAACGTCACACATCCTTAAACTTCAAAGATCCATAGCATCGCTCTACATGGCGCTAGCATGTTAGTGGCAAGCTGCGGGAGCTGAGGTCTAGAGCCTTCCCACAGCTCTCTCGGGGCCACAGAATTCCAAGAGCACCTAAAATCGAGCTGGGAATTCTTGGATGACCAAACAGCCTCGTTCTGGTTTGTTGACACAGACAGGAACTGTGGCAAGCATGTCTCTCCTGAGGTAGAAGGATGAACCCTGTATTGTTTCACAGGAAGCCTTGTCATGCTTAAAAGTAATGGGTCCAAGTGTGAGAAGAAAATGTGGGAAAAGGAAGCGATGTTCCCCCTGGAGTTTCCAGTCTCCCATATTTGACACAGCTGGAGACTGGTCTTGTCACTACCCTGCTATCATCAAGCACACTACTCAGGGAGAAGATACTCAGTGAGCAAACAATATGACCCCGTGTGGTCACTTACCCCAGTTGGACCATCTTTTTTTTTTTTTTTTTTTGCTTTTTGGAGACAGGATTTCTCTGTATAACAGTCCTGGCTGTCCTGCATCTCATTTTGTAGACCATGCTGGCCTTGAACTCACTAATATCTGCCTGTCTCTGCCTCTCAAGTACTGGGATTAAAGGTGTGTGGTGTGCGCCACCCACCCAGCTCCATCTTTTAATTTTTAACCAATATTCTCATTGTACTTTGATATGAAGATGTAAAACTCACTGTCCATCTTGAGTATAGAGTAGTGTTGATGGTGATGGTGATGGTGAGTGGAAAATGGTCTTGATATGTTCCTAGATTGCTCTGCACATACATACATACACACATAAATACATACATACATACATGCATACATACACACATAATACATACAAACATACATACGTATTTACTCAAGACAATGTGTAGCCTTTGGATACACAGAGAAAGCAAGGTTCTGATACATAAAAACCCTGAAACATGTCTTACTTTCTACTACAGAGAAATAGTGGTTTATAGAACCCAAGATAATCTTGGACTCAACACTCAACATGGTGGGAAGGCGGGGCCACACAGAAGGAAGGGTTAAGACATCCATCCTTACATGACAGAAGCCATTCCGTATGTTCAGAAAGGTAATGGAGCACAGGCTCTGATGCTCAGGAATGACAAGATGGGGGGCCTGTGTTCCTGGCTTCCTAGCCCAGAGTTCCAGCCCTTCGTCACTTATTACAGGGATTTGGTCTTTAATGACATTCTCATTCAAAGGCCACATCAGATGGGCCTGATTGGGAACCATTTAGGAACTTAGGGCTTATCAACATATTTAAATGCCCATGGAATGATTAAAAGAAATGCGTGTGTTCAAATACAAATGAAGAATGATTTGAGGTTGTGCACAAGGGATAGCAGATGGCAACTATTAATTATTAGCTTGTGACCAAGGCTCAGACCAGTCTGAAAAAGGCATTCTGTCTGACTCTGCCACATCTAACCTTTGTAGTGCTTTATCATAAGAATATTAAAGGAAACATCCCCTCCTGTCGTTGACATGCTCAAGAGATAGGAAAGTGTGTGGCCGTTGTTGGGATAAGACCACATGAAATTCTGAGGCATGTGTGTCAGGGGGCTCAATGACAAGAAGGCAAGATGTATTATTACTAATGAACAGTCTTCATGGAATTACTCTGCATCTCTTGCTCTTAATTAACACAGGTCTACGAGGCTGAACTGTGATTTGAGACCTCCCTCTCTGCCTTGCCCACACTTAGGTAGCACCTAATAAGCGTGTAGTCAGTTTGTGCCCCAGTCAAACGGTTTTAATAAATCCCTACAAGCATTTTGGATCTGAAGCCAGCGGGGATGTGCGGGGGGGTAATGCTTGACATGAGAGGAGTCTGACTTTATGAATGAAGTGCCTACATGTCATTAATGCTTCAGGGGGTCCCCTAACAGGGGTAACTGGGCCTCCGGGGACCTTCACCAAGCCTCCAAGTTTAATCTGTCTGCTGTGAGGATGCTCAGGCCCTGAAGGTAAACGGAACCATTCCTGTTTTACCTTGAACTCCAGGGTCAAGCAGGCCTAAGGGAACAAGTTTGGAACTGTCATTGAACATTATCTTCGACATGTACTGTATTTCCAAGCAGCCTGCACAGGGAACCATAGGCATGCGAGCGTGGCCCGGAGCTGCAGGGTGGTAGCGTGTCACATGTCTGGTAACAGAAGGGGATAACCATCCCAGTACAAACTTGACATATATAAATTGATTACATAAGTGGGCAATGGTGGTCCTTTCAAGTACTCTCCTTTTGTTTGAGCTTTACAGTAAAATTACCAGCAGCAGTTTACAATTAAGAGGAATAATAATAACCGAATATGCTTTCATCTACACACACAATTACAATGAACTGCATGCCTTAATAGGATTGTGAAAAATCTGCGTTTGACCCATACAAAAAAGTAAACACTCTTGCTCTGGATACTATGTCATTATCACAACAAAGAGAAACTCCTGAAATCTGATGATGTAGACATCTGGAGAATGTTAATCACTTCAAAATGACGGATGTTTTTTATTTCAGCTTTTGACAGACGCACTCCTTCCATAGATAGATGATTATTTACATAAATTACATCACCAACGTGAAAAAAATCAGAGTAACTTCAAAGGGCGAAATGCTTAATTAAAAAGAGACGTGCGAGTCTATTTTTCTCTCTTTCTCTGAGATTTTCCTTTAAGGGAGAAAGTGATGGTAAATCTTCCACATCCCTGGTATGCGAATATATAGCAGACAAGTTTTTAAAACCTTCTTCTTGCAGAAGACATTCACCTTCAAGAACAACGCCTCTGTGTTTGGTGCTCTGAGAACGACCAGTGACTTTAAGTCTACTTCTAATTTCTCAAGTTCCATCCTTTGTCAAAATGGCAATTAGAAGTTCACTCCGTTACTGCAAACATGAAACCAGACAGATCCAAGTCCACACTGAGTCTTACCTCACACACTCTTCCCCTTCAGACTCCTAAACAAGACTTAGTAAATGGAGGGAGATAGACTTTTAAAGCAACTCAGCAAAACGCTGCCAGTTCACTAGACCTCAGTAAGAGCTCCTGAAGCTGTACAGAAACAAAAGTCCAAGGCAGCCTGAAGAAAAAGGTTTGAAAACTGTCCCTGTAGGGTGAGCCCCAGGCTGCCCTGCTGGTCCCTCAGGGCAACCCCTGACTGGCGGCGTGCTGCCGGATGCCGGTTGGAGGAGCTGGTGCAATTTGGCTGATCCACTACAATTTCCTCTTACACTCAGAGCTGATCTGCAGGCTGACCTTGGACAATTTGTCTTCTTTCAGGGAGAAATGTCACCCAAAAGGAAGCTATTAAGTCAAGAAGGTAATTCTCTCAGAACCGTCCACTGTATAAACAGAACTTGACCTCAGGTAATTTATTGCTGGTCCCTAACAAAGAGACTTAAGATATAGGCCTGATGGAGTAGAGATCCAAATCTGTCAAGGAAAAGGGCAAGAGAACAAAACCTTGCAAGTTTTCTCTGGAATGTTCCTATTTAGAGTCTAACGTCTAGTTAATTAAGTGGTACAGACATGAAGAGTAGTTTCTGCTCACTGAGAACAAGAAGCTTATTCTGTAATATATGGTAGTGCTGGGTTTGCACGGTTAAGCCATTAATGGTCTTATTTTTCTAATAAAGCCAGATTAATCATGTTAGTCTCACAAATAACCATGACTATTTCATCCTCAAGAATGGGCCTGATGAAGCCTCAGGTATGTTCCAGGGTGCTGAGAGCTGTATTCTCAGTCGATCAGGGGAGAAGGTGAAAGCCGGAGCTCTTAACTGAGTGGTCTGAACCATGCTGTGTAGAGTTTTGGAAGACCAGTGATAAGTGGATGTCATGATCTCACGGGGCCAACAAGAACCATGACCTGACAATGTCCCAAGGACCATTTCTGCCGCATACTGGAAATACCACAAACTCCACAGTAGCATCCTTAACTGATAACTAAGCTGTTTCTTGCTTCCTTTCCAAGGCCTAGCTTCTTTAGAAGAGCCTTTCCTACCCTTACCTAAGCCTCCATAAGACCATCTCTTCAGGTACCCCCCTCCTTCTCTGCTTCTATTCAGTTTTGGGGCAGCCCACCAGCACCCAAAGCAGAAACCACCCACATCCTACAGTGGAAACAGGCTGAAAGCCTGTCAGTTACCGTCAGCACAAGGTTCAGGGTTGGATTTTAATGCCGAAACATTTTTTCTGAACCTTTCCTCCCTGCTCAGGATTGGCATTTGAATGGCTCCAGGTAACAAGCTAATCACAAAGCGACATTCTGGGCTTCTTCACAGACATCACACTGAAAGTGAAAAACAATGCAAGATCAAGAAAAAAAAAATCACTGCTTGTCCAATCAGTACATTGGACTAACACTACATCTAGAAACTTCTGGACAAACTGTAGGGTTTCCTTTGAGTGGGCTAGGGGCGCTGGGATCCTGTAGGAACCTCATAAAGGAAGAATTGGAGAGCATAATGATGTTTTCCTAAATTGAAAGCGACAAGCAGCATTTAGTAGAGGAATCAGGAGACAGCTGAGAGCAGGAAGCCTTACATTCATTACCGCAGATGGTTTAGCTTTGACTGATGAGGAAGGAGCCGGGCAAACGGGCAGAGGATGTCCTGAAAAGATTCAGCAGCCATCCAATTAGGCAGGAACAGTCCGGCAGTTACCAAAGGCTTGCTCTGGTCTGTATTACACAAAATGAAGCCTCTCTATTGGGTTTGACTTCAGCTGATTGAAGTCATAAGGCATCATGTTCCCCTACTAAATAATTCTGGCACAGGTTAAATTAAAATAGGATTCCACCCAGATTCTTAACACAAAGATAGGTCACAGAGCAAACCTGTAGTAAATGTTTGTTGAAAAAAAATGATTGGATAATTTTTACTTCAAGAGAATTATCTTCTAATGCTAGGCCTTCCTCTTGTCTCTTGCCCACCACTGATTTTGTTTCCTTTTAAAAATTATAAACCACTTTATTTGAAATATAAAACATACAGAAAAAGACAAAATGTCATCTAACAGATCTGCATTTCTACCGTCAAGGTGAAGAGGATGCTGAAATAGGTTACATTAGGATGTTAATCTACAATTAACATCCCCTCTTGCAG
>CABHPQ010161430.1:0-26960 GCA_902168405.1 Peromyscus aztecus | reverse complement strand
CTATATACAACTGACAAACAGGCTGAGAAGGAAATCAGAGATACATCGCCCTTTACAATAGACACAAATGACATAAAATACCTTGGGGTAACACTAACCAAGCAAGTGAAGGACCTATATGACAAGAACTTCAAGTCCCTGAAAAAAGAAATTGAAGAAGATTTTTTTTCGTTTTTTGAGACAGGGTTTCTCTGTGTAGCTTTGCGCCTTTCCTGGAACTCGCTTTTTAGACCAGGCTGGCCTCAAACTCACAGAGATCCACCTGCCTCTGTCTCCTGAGTGCTGGGATTAAAGGCGTGCACCACCACCACCCGACTACAAGTATTTTTTTAAAGAAGGACCTAGAGGATATAAAGAAACAAAGAGAATAGGAAAGGGAGCAAAGGAGGAAGCTAAGAGAGTTACTTGCCTGATTCTTTGTGGTTGTTGTTTTCCATAGAGGAAAGGGCTTCACTTACAGTCTCCTCACATTCTGAAAATGTAAGTCTTTGTAATGGTATTTGTGTCTTTCAGTGTTCTTTATGTTTATAAAGTTGTTGGAGTCACTTCTGAGTTTGGTAGTTTTGGCAATTCAGAGGAAGGGATAGCCATACTCTTGGGAAAAAAGGACAGGTAAATACAGTATTTGCATTTTACAGAGAGAATCAAACGAAACAGAAGGCAAAAATTAATTTCCTCAGCTCTTAAGACAATAACTCCAATGATGCCAGTTCTCCCCGCTGTGGCTCTAAATACCTGATATTTGTCATGTAAAAAGGTGCTCAAAGAGTTAAAATGGTTTACATCTTAATCAATATAACCCAACTCTTGTAGATGTTTCAATAGTGTGTGTGTAATTATATTTATAGTTACTAAACATTTCTATGTCTTAGAAGATAAACTTGAAACTCCTTAGACAAAAGAGAACAACTATGAAAGTCAGGCTGATATCAAAATTGGTTGAAAACAGGAGTCAGATATGAAGGAACAATTATCACACCTGGAAACAATTTAATATATTCCTTTAATACTTTCAACGCTTTTTTTTCCTTTCCCATTTGAATCCCCTCTGTAATTCCCCAAAATGCTCAAGTAGAATTTTCTTCTCATCTATAGGAAATATATTTTGAGTGTGACCACCAAAATAATGGGTAGACAAGTCTTTATTTTAATGTGTGCTGCAGGAATTGCTAACACAAGTTCAGGAATCTTTTGTTGCTGAAAGAATACAGCACTAAATCCACATTTTAAGTGTATTTTGAAGTTAAAAAAAAAACCTAATTTTTCTTGAAGAGCTATTCAATATCTCTTTAAATACTTCTAAGAGAGTGGAGTTACTTGTTTCCCTCAAGAATGATTTTCTTAAGTTTCTATCAAAAAGCTAAACCTATAAAATCAGCATTCTTGCTTTATACTCAGTATAATAGATATGCTTGGAGTTTTTTTATTCCTCTAATCTGATTCACCCTTTGCCTTATCATAGCTGAATCAATTGATTTATACTTCAATAAAATCAGTTAGCACTAGTTTTATGTTCTAGATCGCCGTTAAAAATAAATTAAACTCAGATATAATTTGAGGAGTGAAAAATCTGAAAAGGATAAAGTCAATTTTAAAGAGAGGGTGAAAAAGCATAGGATGGAAGAAATTATGTGAACTTTTCTACAAAGCCTTGAGGAATAATCTTCCAAAGGGGAAAAAAATCCTAACATTGGAGACATTTAAAGATTATCTTCATAACAATACCATAGCAATACCATAGCTTTACCAAAATTTAGAAATCATTTCTGTCAGTATTTTCAAGAAATCATTTCTGTCAGTATTTTCAATTTTGACTTTTTGTGTAAGTAAAAACACTTTGTGTAAGTAAAAACACTGTGTAGGTTTTTATCTCACACACACACATACACACACACACACACACACACACATATTTGACCTCTGACCTTGAATCATTCTTGTTCATTCCCCTTCCTTTTCTGAACTTTTAGGGATTAAATCCATTAGACCAGTAAAGTTAAAATAAGGTTAATACCCATGCCTATGAGCTTTTAGGAGGGGCTGTAGTATTATAAGACTAGTTACCAGAGTCCAGGCAAGTAGAGGCATGTTGATATGGAGGGTCAGTGTGCTTGGAGTCAAGGACTGAGGTAAAGAAGGTTATTTCTGTGCAAAGATGTGCATTTAATTATATAGAATCCCTAACGTTTTATTTTTTTAACATTTTTAATATTAAGTTTATTGCACTGGGCCTCTCTAACATAGCCCACTTTTCTTCGTTCCTTAAAAAGTGAATTCCCGCCTTGCTTATTTTTGCAGATGAACTTTAGGATTATGTAGTAGAACATGTAGAAAAATAAGCTAGGTATTTTTATACAATGGATGCCATGTGGATATTTTAACATACACAACATTGTTATCTCTACAAAGCTGGCGCTCATGTCCCAGAACATGATATTCTATTAGCTGTGTTCGGTACACTTTGGAATATTTTAACAGTTACAAAGGAGTCTTTGCTCAGACTTTGTAAATTCCTTAATAAGTAAATAAGTAAGTCCCTGTTATTTATTATTCTTAAAGGTGAATTATTCTCCATTCATGTCAATGTCAATGTATTTTCTAAACACTGCCTCAATATACCGGAACTCAATTGTACAACTTGCTGTCAAATACACCCCCCTCTCTATCTTATTTTATCCCATATCCTCAGACTTTCCATAAATCCCAAATTAGCCCCAAACTGGTGATTCCTCTGACGCATGCTGCTTTGGGCTGATACTATAGGCATGTACTGCAAATCCAAATGTAAACCTGTTCCTTTTAACACCCTTTTCTTGCTTCTTTTCTATGTAAATTTTGCCATCTTTTAAATGGGCATAATTTTGTTGTACTTTTCAAAATCCCATGTGAAGCCTGGCTAAGGTGGGAGAATCATGAACTCAAGGCTATCAAGGCTAGGTGGAGATGTATACCGCATAGTGAGACCCTGTCTTTAAAACCAAAGCAAACCAAACAAAAAACTAATAATAATATTACAAGTATGATGTTTGTCTTTTCTCTTGCCTAGGTAAGTCAACTAGCATTGAGATATCGCCATTTGCAATTCCCCCTGGTTTCCGTACCTTTTCTTGGCTATCGTCCAGAGGCAAGAGATTGGCTTCTCCTTACCTGCATATTGATAATTGTGTAGAGATGCAACTTTTGCACAGAGAATGACGGTGGCTTTTCTAAAAACAAGAGTGGCCTTGTTCACCACTCATTGTAAATCCATGTGAGACCATATGCATCACCTTATTTCCCAAAGGTAGACTAGAAGGCCAGAGGAATGTATGCATCTGCCATAAACTCATGGGCTATATTTTTTAAAAATGTATGTATTGTCTTTAATGCTATTTATTTTTCCATCATTCATGAAACAATATCAGATAACCTTCTTATCTTGCTAGTAGTATAAGTGAAACATCAGAATCAGTAGATAATATCTTTAATGTGGCTTTAAATAATTGTGGTTTCTGAGAAGGTTTTCTTTAAATGATATTAGTGGGGATGCCTCATTAAATATTATTGTAGCTCTTATGTTGATACACATTCAAAACTAATCATGTTACAGAATTGTATAATATTCATTTTTATCGTTATTTAATTCAGAACACATTGAATTATACCATTTGCTTTATATGATCTGCAGCATTAATCATAAATTTCATTATATTAAGACAATTAATATAATGAATTACATTATATCCTTCCTGACACTAATGCACCTTGCATTTTTAAAATAAATTTTACTTGGTATGATGCATTATTTTTAATATGATCTGGACATAAAACATTCTGTTTGCTAATATTTTATTTGAAATTTCTGAATTGGCATTCATAAATGAAGTTGGCCTCAAGTTTTATTCTTTGTATTGTCCTTTGTAGGCTTTGCTGTCTTTGGAGATGAAAAATCCTTAAGATAGGGAAAAAAAATAAGATCTTTATAGAATATAGTGAGATTACAAGTAAAGATGGCCAAACTGTGACTGAAAAGGTCATGAGAGACTGAAATATGTTTAGTATAACTGCCCAATAATATTAGATGCCCATTCAGAAATTTTTATTAAAAAGGGAATATCAAACACCTCTAATTTTTGGAGCAAAGTAATTTTTAAAAGAAACTTCTGATGTTTACTATAGCACCAAAGACATTATGCTTTTAAGCAATTATTCCCATTAGCAGAAATTCCAGTTGTGAGCATAGGAACCTATGTTCTTGAAATCAAAGGACATAAGATCCCATATTATTTTATTAAAGTTAATATTGGAATAGATATCACTATAGCCTACACTCACGTTTTACAAAAACTACATTTCTATACTTTTTTCACAGAATAAATATTAAAAAGCACCACAGCTATATGTAGAACCATTTGCTAACCCCTACTCAGTTTCCAGGCTGTCTCTCCCTCTGGTTGTACAACTCTCAGGACATAGCAAGTCCCTCATTTGTTTCTGATCCCTCATACCTTCCACTGTGTCTTTTTTAACTTGGGACCCTCAGCAACCGAATCGCTGTATCTTTTCTACTCTTTCTGAGATGTTCTTTGGCCTCCACCTACAATATCCTGACTCCCTTTTTAAAGATGTTCCTGCATTAGATCTTCTTCATTCCAGGGAATCTCTGGTTGGAGTTTGTTTAGTCCTTGTTTCTTCAAGACTATGGAGCCATTTTAAAACTGTGAACTCTTCTCATGCCTTCAAAATCTATGGTTTGTATCATACATCTCTCTATTGCAGCCATAGATGGTCAGGTTTTTAGTCTCCTGAATTGTTAGTATTTATTTTAATATCACACTCACTCTTTTGAACATTGCTTCAGTCATAATCTTAGGAACACTTCCACAGCAGGCTTTAAATTTCTGAATTTCCTTTACATACTTTCCTCTGTCCACCTTACCAACTAATTCTCACTTACTTATTCTTGTGTATATATCAAAACCTCACATGACTTAATTTCAAGTTACATCTCTGTTTATCACAGTTTTAAACTACTTCGATCTCTTAATATCCAAGTTTAAAAACACCCTATGGGAATTCTTTGCCTCATCCCCATATATGTCCTCATTTTATCTCCTTGCCTCATTTATTCTGCATAATTCATTCCAATTACTCCTTTGCATTTAAGATTAATGACCTGGCTCCTCTTACCATTTTTAGAATTAAATTAGAATCACTTCACTCGGCAAAGACCAGCTTTCTACCTATTCTACAGATCTCTGGTTTTGCTTCATTTTGTTCCAGACAAGACCAGAAGGAAACTGGGTTCAGGTTCATAAATGTTTACTTTCCTTGAGACCTTGGGGGTCTCAGTGTTACCTAGCAGTGCCATTTTATAGTCTTATTTCTTTCACTTTCTCACTTCCTTTGATAACCTCCTTACCTTTGTCTTTACAGGAATACTTGATGCCCTAAGTCTCAGCTGATGACCTAGTTTCTGATATTAGTGAGAAGAGAAATAGATTTTTAAAATAAAGAGAATCTTCCTGCACATACAGACCCACCCACTTCCTTCTGTGATATTCTCTCCTATTGCCCTCTCCTCACTGCTTGCTGCTTTGGAAGGAATGTCTTCAACTTTCTTAGGCAGGTGCTGCCTTTCTCTTCACTTGTGAACTTGATCCATCTCATTGTCATGTCATGTGCTCATTCTGGTTCTTAGGAAGATGTGTATTCTCATCTCTCTTCTTAAGGAATTTTGTAATAAAGATAAAGTAGAATTTCTCCGTTGCTGTTTTATAAATTTTGTTATTCAATACACACTCCAAGTACTCTTTATTTTATCCTCAACTCTTTACCTCCTTAATATATTCAAACATTGCTTTTGTTCCCACCTATAAAGCAAAATGATTTTATCATTGAAATTATCATTTCTAAATCTAATTTTATTTGACCTATCAGGAATATTTAATCACACCCGTATGTTCAGTGCTTATGATTTAAATCTGGCTGTCTAACATGCTAGGCACATACTACCACTGAGCTATAGCCAGAGACCATCATTTGACAGTTTTCATCCTGGCATTTTCTGTTACTTTGTTTCTGAATAGTTTGTTTGATATATATATTTCTTAGAACTTGATTGCAAAGCATTTCGATCATGTCTACCCCTTCTTCTCTACTCAAAGTGCAGAGCGTAAGTGACTATAAAATGCCCATCCCCAAATCAGACATATACCTGAGTCTCAGGGAACTTCATGGGAACAGGCTCAGAAACACTGTAAGGGATGGGAAGAGGAGGCCTGATGAAAATGGTTTGTCCTAGACATGACAGGGATGTTCTTCTAATGGACTCTCAACAGCTATGGTTGCCTGCGCAAAGCTTGCACAAAACCATTCCAGTCAACATTTCATCAAAGACTCACAAGGCCCCATCTTCAATTGCAGAGCTACAAGCAGTCCTGGCTAATGAGAGGAAGTCATATTTCTTCAGGGATGAGTACCAGGAAAGGTTGACTATGCCCAAGTAGTAAGCCCTACTCTCATATGCATATGGAGAAAACTAATTGAACAATTGGACTTTGTAGTTTGTGTGTATGTATGTGTGTGTGTGTGTGTGTGTCCTGTACACATCTGTACACATATAAAAAGTACACAGTAAGACGAGCAGTTGTGGGTTTTGTTTTGTTTTGTTTTATAATAGCCTCCATCTGCTGCAAAGGGAAACTTTTTTATGAGGGGGAGAGTTAAACTTATCTATGGGTATATGGATAACTACTTAGAAGATAGTTGATAGAAAATAATTTTGGCCAAATGGAACTAACATGTTCTCTTCTATGATATATGAACTCTTCTGCAAGAATCCATGCTTAGGTTTACCTTACTATTCTGAGTTTCCTCCTACTGAGTGGGCATTAAGTTCATTCAGACAACTGTCGGTTATCCCCAGCATATTAGGGCTACTGAGCATCAGCACTGGGCATATTTTCCAGACTGTTCATTATTGTTTTGGACAAGATTTATAGCAAAGCAGGGCTACTAATAACTTTGTCCTCAAGCAACCTTCAGAAAACTTTCCAGTACTATAAGAACTAGACATCAAGGAGAAAGCATCTAGGTCAATAAGAGCCTGATTTCTCTAACTCCTTGAACCAACAAGATTTTTCCCATAGGTATGGAAGTCTATCAAGAGCAATGGCTATAGACTTTTTTTGTGATCAGGATGTGGTTCTCTAAGCAAAGGGCATTAATCCACACCTAAGCTTTCTCTCTCTCTCTCTCTCTCTCTCTCTCTCTCTCTCTCTCTCTCTCTCCCTCCCTCTTTCTTTCTCTCTCTCCCTCTTTCCCCTTTCAACTCCTGAGAAGTTGTAACACCAATGGGCTCTTATCCTTTTATTTAAAAATTATAAATAAAATACATCACACATCAAAATTACCTACACTCACTGTCTATACATCTCTTCAGTGAACTTCTATACAGTCTTAATAGCCAGTCTTAAGCTGTGTGGTTTACAATGGATTTTATACTTTCACTATTTAATGTACTTTTATGGAATTATCCAGTACATAATAAAACTGCCCCTCATGGACCGCACCATTCAGGAGAGAGACCCTGAACCTCACCTGGGCAGCACAATAGAGCTGAACCTGTTGATGGGGCAGAGGTGATCTGGACCCCATCCCTTATCTGCCATATGGTGGGGTGGGCAAGGGAGAGATGTCCTCCCTAATTCTCCACCCCTCACCACTTGTGGTGGATGGGAGAGCTAGCCTTGATTTCATGAGAGTGGGAGAGTTGGTCCTGCTCCTTACCAGCTGTAACACTCAGGAACAACACAATAGAGCTGAATCTTTTGGTATGGGTGCAGGGGTGTAGGTGAGATGGCCCTGAGGGCATGAGAGCAGGAAACCTGGCCCTTCTCCTTGCTGCTTGCTGAAGCGGGTGAACTAAATGGGGCAATCCAAGATAGCTGGCTCCATGCCAGGGGGCGCACTCGGGAGGCAGAGGCAGGCGAATGTCTGTGAGTTCGAGGCCAGCCTGGTCTACAAAGCGAGTTCCAGGAAAGGCGCAAAGCTACACAGAGAAACCCTGTCTCAAAAAAAACAAAAACAAAGCAAAACAAAAAGATAGCTGGCCCTTTTGGAGTCAGTGAGGGAAGGCTGGCAGGTTGACTAACCCAGCTACCTCCCAGGGCCATGAGTTGGCCCACCCCAACATCCACCTCATTTTTGAACTGCAGGAGCATGGGAAGGGGCCAGACCTACAGATCCAATGGTGCAGGATCTCCATGACACAGGGCAAGAACAGGATATCCAAGAGGAGTCCTAGTGAGGGCCCAGTATCCATAGTGTAGCAGAAAGCAGAAGCCTCAAACCAGAACAATGATTCATTGCAATGAACACTTACAAGTAAAGACATGGATTAAGGGTTTACTGTGTGACTCACTGTGTCACACTACAGCTTCCACACCAAGACTTTTCTGTATGTTAATTTTGTTGTTTGTTTTTTGTTTTGTTTTGTTTTGTTTTGGGGGGAGCGAGAGAGGGTTGCAACGGTAGAGGATGGATAAGAAGCGACAGATGGATGGGATCCGGAAACATGAAGGGAAGCCCACAAAGAATCAAAAAAACAATTGGAAAAAAAAGGTGAACATATCTAGTCATAAGTCAGCTAAAAATTATTTGTCAGAGTTGGCCACAGTTATATGCAGCCAGAAAAATAAAAATAAAGAGTTCTAGTACAAAGTGAAGATATGTAAGAATTCCATAGAGGGATCTTCTTTTCAGACACATTGCCTACCAGTCAAAGACATGGAAAGATAAGACACTATTTATGGAAACTAATATTAGAGAAGGAAAACATCTTAATTTCAATGGATATCATGAAATTAAGAATCATAATATCAGATCTGCTAATTTTAATATCACATATATACTTGACTACACTCACATACATATGTATAGCCAGTGAAAGACAGGAGAGATGAATATCTATATCTTTTCCTTTAGAAGCATTTCCACTTCGCTGCTAATAATAGAATCTAGAAACAATGGATTTACGGAAAGTGATAGCAAAAGCTTTTGAAAGTAACATGGCTAGGAAGCAACCGATATGAGCTTTGTCAGCACAGGAGAGTTTTGAGCCAGTGTTTTCCCCGATGCGATGCTCTGCCTTACGGATATTTGAGACATTGCAAGCAATGGCTTCATATTTGTGTTTCTCATGCTTTTTCTCTATGCGTGGGATGCAATGCTACTGGAATAAACAAGTCCTGTAATAGAATGTCCTGTCAGAATTCATTGTTTGTACCACTGAGAGGGTGTGGATTTAAAGCCCCATGCCATTTATCAAAGGGGAAAGTGTTGAAACTGACCTTTGACTGTACACAGCAGCATTTAGATTATTATATTATGATTACAATGAGCTCTAATTTCAGATGTGTTATAAGACCTTGACCTTTTTGGATATTACTAGGATATTGCTTTCAGGAAGGAAAATATACAGCTGTTTTAAGCTTGTAAGTGACTACCAAATATAAGATGTCAATTGCTAAGTCATTTGCTTTTCAATTGGGAGTACAACTTATACCAGAATCCTTACTGATCTAACAGAATGTCAATAGATATAGCTATAACTCCACCAAATAGCTTCTCCTCATTCTATATAGAAAACAAAAGGGCAAATACAGGGTATCCACAAATGGATGCCTAATAACCAGAGCATACCCCACTACACAGAATATGCCAGGTTTCATTAAGCAAAATATGCATTTGTTTAAACCTATGCACATAATATTAATATTACCATTTTCCTGTCTATAAAATTCCAATGCAGTGTTCAGTTTTTTTAAAAAGAAAAAAAAAAAAAAATTAAAGCTGTTTGGTTCAAAGAAAAGATGCATTTACTTAGTAATTTCTTTTAAGTGACTTCTTTCATGGTGACACAGTCTTCCTAATGTGCATGGCTAACAAATTTAGTATGGAAGCTGTGGATTTTACTACTCATATCCCCTTGTAGAATTGAGAGCTTGCCATCGAAGCATAGAAACGAAAAATACATGTCTCTTCAGGTAGCTCCTCACCTACAGAGAAGAGAAAAAGTGAGCAGGATACCAAAATTATATGTTGTTACTTGTCCTTCCAAATTTTGCAGCCTGAGCATGGAAGGATTGAAAAAGCTACAAATAGTTGGAGTGCTGGATGACATACATTTCCTTTCTGTGGGGGAAGAAATATCAACAGTTGAGTCAAACGTTTTCTCCTGCCTACAAGCAAATTATCATTGAACTTTCAATTCACCCTTACCCCCCTCCATATTTCAAACTCTAGATCTATAATAAACATTGTTCATCTCTAAGTGTTGCCCATCATCAGCGTTCAGTGGTTTTAGTTATTTAATGCTTACACCCTCCTGCATGTTCCATCTTGAGTTTCTTCTTTGTCTATTTAAGAGGAAACAACATAATGTGACTCAGATATGTTTTTCATGAATACATTAAATACCACTAGAATACCCATCCTGGTGTTCCCAAGGAGCATTTTGTATCTCTTCAGTGCTCATATTCGTCATATGATTTTAAATTCTAACATGTAAAGAAAAATATACATCCATTTTGAATCTTCTCTTTCCATATGAATTAAACCATGTGCTTTCCCAGCCCTTGCTCATTATTCACCCCCCTTTTCTTACCATGTCAAGCTTTTTCCATTAAACTTTTAGGATCCATGATAATTTTCAGAATCCTAGACATCCTATAGACATAATAAAAATATTCACTTTTTCTCAGAAGCACATTGGAGTGATTGCAGCAGGACACAGTAGAAACATGGTCTAGTTTCTGCTGAATATGCTTTGATGATGACAAGTCCGTGAAGCTGGGATAGTTTAATTTAACCAACTCACCTGCACAGGAATAAAGGCCCTAGAATCAAGATATTACAGACTAAAGGCATTTCAGAAATCTTTCCTTGACATGTCGTGAGTCACCTTTATAACCAGAAACATAGGAAAAGACATATAGTCGGTGCGGGCTTGGCAAGCTTGTCTTTGGCCTATTTGGTCAGAACTGGGAGACTCAAATGAGAGACCCACTAAGAAAATGAACTGCTGTATTTGATTGAGATAGGTTGTCTAGTGTGCTGGTTAGAGGTTTTGTTTTGTTTTGTTTTTTTGTTAACTTGGTACAAGATATAGTCATCTAGGAAGAGGGAACCTCAGTTGAGAAAAACCCTTCATCTCTTTGCCTCTAGGCAACTCTCTAGGGCATTTCTTTTCTTCTTTTGTTTTTCACTAAGAAAATGTTTTCATTCATTTTATACACCAATCAAAGATCCCCCTCTTCCCTCTTCCCGCCCTCCAGCCTCCCCCCAAACCCAACCCCCACTACCCCCCCACAAGAAGGCAAGGCCTCCCATGGGAAGGTACATCCAGTAGAGGCAAGTCCAAGCCCTTCCCCCTGCCTCAAGGCTGCATGAGGTGTCCCATCATAGGTAGTGGGCTCTAAAGAGGCCCCTCAGGCACTAGGGTTAGATTCTGCTTCTACCACCAGGGGGCCCCCAAGCTACACAACTGTCTCTCCATGAAGAGGGCCTAGTCCAGTCCCATGTAGGCTCCATAGCCATTGATGCAACTTTCACGAGTTCCCACTAGTTCGGTTTGGTCATTTCTTCAGGTTTCCCCAACATGATCCTGATTCACTTACTCATAGAATCCTTCCTCTCTCTCATTGACTAGACTCCTGTAGCTCTGCCTGGTGTTTGGCTGTGGATCTCTGTGTCTGCCTCCATCAGTCATTGGAGAAAAGCTCTATGATGACAGTTAGGGTACTCACCGTTCTGATTAATGATTGAAGTGAGAAAATTCAGCTCACAGTATCTGGTAACACCCATGAGCAGGTGGTCCTGGTGGCATAAGAAAGCAAGTTGAGCAAGCCGTGCAAGTAGTACTTCTCAATGGTCTCTGATTCAGCTTTTGCCTCCAAATTTCTGCCTGAGTTCTGGCCCTGACTTGCTGTTATAATGGACCCTAATACACAAGATGTAAGATGAAGTAAAGCCTTTCCTCCCCAATTGCTTTGGATTGGTGTTTTATGACAGCAGTTCAAAGCCAACAAAGACATCCAGCTACAAGACTACAGTTTTCTTTTATAACCTTCTTGATCATCAAAACTAAGTTGTACCTCAGTTGTACCTGGAGGCCTCTTTACTCTGACTGCTTACCAATAGAGATTGGATTAAGTGATTTAATTCTAGTTCACACCATTGATTGACCTTCAGAAAAAAAAAAAAAAAACAACTAACATTTCCAATCAATTTTTCTGGGTTCTAAAGAGTGAATATATTGAATAATCTCTGCATTTCATTCTGGTTCTAAAATTTTAGAAATGCCCGTGGCTAAGCAGCTGTGGATGCCTGCCAACATACAGTAGCAAAGTGGGATATTGAAGACAAAAGACTGAGCAAATTGATTCAGTAACAAAGAGAGCATGTTTTCCCCCTCCCTACGCTTTCTTACAGAAGGATAGGGGAAAAATATTGGAAGGGAATTTAGAGTTTTTCTAACACAAGTATTGACTGGCTATTTGAATTTCTTCTACTGTATTCCTGACAACCATTCAATAAACTCCCAAGTGTGCACTAAAAGGAACTCTGGAGTGCCAGTTGAAATTTTAGCTACTTACTAAATTCAGTAGGACCTAGTGTTCATTTGGTACATCCTGTAATACTGCAACACAATCATCTTGATGTTTGTTAACAGAGTGCTTTTATTGTTTCCTTACCATAAACACCATGTTATTTGTGAGTGATATGCTCCAGAGTGCATTGTAAAAGGTTTTTCTTTTCTTTTCTTTTCTTTTTTACTGTGTTAAATTTATTCCTAACCAAGTTGAGCTCTTACAAGGTGATAATTTTGTTTAACCATGCTGTGGTAGTTTGAATGAGAGTGACACCCATAGGCTCATGTTTACATACTTGGTCCTCTGTCACTGTAAGAGTCTGAGAAGGATTAGGAAATAGAGACTTGTTAGAAGAGGTCTGACCCTAGGAGTAGCCTTTGGGCATTCAATAGACTCCTACCATACCCAGTGTGCTCTCTGCCTCCTGCTTGTGACTCAGTCTGTGAGCTCTCAGCTGCTGCTGTAGCCGTCTGTCATCCTGCCTAAACTCAGCCATCATAGACTCTAACCCTCTGGAAACATAGGCCCAATTAAACTGTTTCTTTTGAAAGTCGCCTTGGTCGTGGTGTCTTATCCCAACAAGAGAAAAAGACACAAATACAGAAACGTAGGTATTTAATAATCAAAATAGCTAGAGAAGCATTGTTAAATTACTGAATCGTTGGTTAGATGACGCGTAGAGTAGGGTAAACAGGTGTAGAGTAGAATTCTGCCTTACCAATCCTCCACCGAGTCGTCTATATCCATCCACACTCTTTGAAGAAGGTAGGCTTATTTTTTCAGGAATATGCATGGAGTGCGGTTTCCCACGCTGCTCTTTCTGATTCTCTTTAATCAGATTTAAATTAATGAAAGTTACTTACAGTTCTGGCGTAGCGTTCTTTTCTTTTTCCTTCCCTAAATCTTAGTTTTAAATACCACCGTGAGTTTGGTTCACCTGACGTCTTTACAGGTAGCTTAGTAAGGAGATGAAAGAAGCTGCCAAGAAGACGGCGTCTTCAAAGTGCACAATTCTAATTTAATATTGAGATGCTTCATTGTGCCAGAGTAACATATTCTGTTAGAACATACCTGTGACAGCTTATTTGATGGGTGCATGCATGATGCATGTAAAATTAGCTTTAAACTATAATAAAAATCATCTTAGATACATTATTGACCAGTTAGAGAAAATTTCATCAAAATATAGGGGTAAAATCTTAGTCTTATAGTTGAAAGGAACAACAAAATACTAATGGGAGAGTTTTGACAGTGTAACAGGAAGCCTTTATTGCTGTAATTATGCTAATATTTTTCCCAAACCAGATTTTTCAAAATAATAAAATCAAAAGTACTTTAACACAGAATTAGGAAGCCCATGGATTAAAATTGACAGGCAGTTTTTCACATGCCCTGTGGGACGTCAGACTATTCCATGATGAATTCCAACTTTACAAAATAGAGAATATATAATTGGGAGAGGGGTTGCCATGACAGCACACAGCAGCAAGTACCCTGTTGTTCTCACTCCAGGGGATTTCACATGAGTTTCCCATCTCTCCCTTAAGAGCGACTGTCCAGGCTTGAGCCTTTAACAGGGGCGACTTCTTTATTCTACTACATTAGCACTAAAATTTAGAGAGGTAATGGCTTGACAACTGCATCTTCAAACACAGTTGAGTTCCATCCAAACAGCATCAACAAACCTCAAGTACAAACCGTAAGGGAAGGGGCCAGAAGTGGTACTTAACCACTTTGATCAAAATGCGCTTGAAATGCTTTTCTCACACACAAACACACACAAAGCTGCAAATCTGATAGATCTCATTTGAAATATATGGAAATGGAAGGGCAAAGCTTTCTTTTAAAATAATCTTAGGATTATGCCTGATATTCCAGCATTGGGTATAGGCAAAGGTAAGAGGATCAGGAGTTTGAAGCTAGCCTGTACTATGTAGTGAGACTTTGTATGAAAATGAATGTTTAAGTCAAAGCTTATGTTTATGTTTTTGTATAAATATGCTTGAAGTTGAACATGAATGTCCTTTTCTCAATCTTTACCACTTCTCATACTTTATCCTTTCTATGTTTATTCTGTAGTTTCATTTAACTAACCAAATACTAGCAATTCTACAATTTCCTATACACTAAAATGAAATCCATTGTTAAATGCAAATACCTTCATTGGATAACTTCAGGTCAAAAATACGGTATGAGAGAACATATTAAAAAGAAAGGTATTTTGAAATATGATATGAAGACAAGAACAAAGGATGGTTAAAATGATAAAATGTTCTAGGATTTTTCATTAGTGGCATTTTTTTCTGCTTTCAGATTTTTAGATTATTTTATTATATGCATTTTTATTATTACAGTGCATACCACAGAGCAACATTGAAATTGCTTTAGTGATGTGGTGACCATTCCTCTAGTTTCCTTTATTTATAAGTTAAAGATTATTTGGAAAAATTGGTAACTTAAAACATAATTGAAAATCTTTCAATGATGTCTATACACATATAGCAAAATCATAAGTTTTTGAACCCTAATTTCCCAAGGTTCAATAAAATTATTATACTTACATTGTGTTATCAGATAATGAGTCTGTGAGGATGAATTTGGGATTCATTGAGGAAGAGTGCCTTGTGTTTATCTCGACATCTTCATTTTTTATATGTAAAAGCAATAATCTCTAGTGAGTTAAACAGTCCAAATTGTAAGAGCTCTTTGAACCTGCATCCTGTTACTTTGCTAAAAGCAATGTTCCCAGTTCTTTATTGATAGGCAAGAAAAATAATACTTGTGTGGATGACCTTGTGGCTGTGACATGTCTGCTTCTAGTTTCAGTGGCTTTTCAAACTCTCTTGACAAGCTCCTGCTCGTGGCAGAAAGCGACGATTGTGGCAACATCTTATATTCAATGCCAGAGTGAGTCAGATGTTATATCTAACTTATTGACAGATGCTAGCTGTCCATAGGAAAGGCAGGCAGTTGCAGGATACTCTACAAGGTAGTCAGCTGGCTCTATGTATCCAGGGCATGTTGTTAGAAGATATGAGTGCGCTGGCTCAGGCACCTTAGATTCCATCACTCAGGGAAATTCAGTGGCAAGAGCATCAGCACATGTGTTCTAATTCTTTAATTCCAGAGGAGGCCAAGTGTGACAAGGAGCCTTTCCTTGCACTGGATCCACCACTGGAAAGGAAGCCTGCATCTGGAGATTTTGATCTAAGGCAATTCCTAAGTATTACATGATTTTAAGAGACTTATAATATATAAGTTAACACTCACAGAGTTGGTGTATTTATGTTTTAGAAATTCACCAAGTTAATTTTGTAAAATAATTATCTAATTTTAATGAACTTTATAACTTTTTTGGAAAAAACCTAGACATACTTTTTATACTTAAATTAAATATTCATTAATGACATACTAAATATACGTTGAACATACAGTACATCTGATATACTTTTTTGGAGCTGTTTCATCTAGATTACACATATACTTTGTTCTGTTTATTCAGAGCAACTGTGATTGCCTACATGAAATATTCCAGAGATAATCGTTATGAGTCTCTCATGTAAGGCGGAGTAAGGATCACAGGCCACATGAAAGCCACAGGAATCATAAAAATCTACAGAGGTTCAAAAAGTTCACAGGCCCCCACAAGATGCTCCTAAAGTCTCACCCTAGCATGAGGTTATATAATAGATATACAATTACTTTTTTGTGGATGTCAATGGGATTTATTATCATATGGCTGCCCGCATCACTGGAATGACTCTTCTCTTCAATAGTGTGAGATTCCATGTCTCATCCACGCAGAATTTGGGACTCCTTAGAGGTATGGCTGTCCCAAAATTATCTAGCAGACTTCCCAGTAGTGTTACTGCCCCTGAAACATCTACATGCCTTATAAGTAACATTCCCTCCAAACTCATTTATTCACCAAGATGGACCTGGGTGAAATTTGTCCTCTGGTCTGTCAATGCAATCTTATTTAGAGCATGATGATTATTTTTCCTTTTATTTAAAAATAGATATTTTCATATAATATGTTCTGATTATGTTTTTTTCCCTTTTCACTCAGTTCTATCCCCCTCCCGTTCCCCACCCTACCTGGGTCCACCTCCTTCATTGTCTTATTAGAAAACAAACAGGCATCTCAGGGATGATAATAAAATAGGACAAGATAAAACAAAAACAAACAAATTGGAATTGGAAAACAAACAAGGAAAAGAGCCCAAGAAATTTCACAAGAAACAGATATTGACACAGAGACAATCTTCTTAACACACTCATGAATCCCATAAAGGCATAATACAAGAAACCGTGATATATAAGCAAAGCCAATGAGGTAGAAGAAAAAAGACAAATAAAATGAAAGTAAAAAAAAAATTAAATAGCCCTGACAGTGACATTATGAGATGAAGAACTCCAAAGATGCTGCTGAGTTTGTTTTCTGTTGGTCATCTACAAATAGACATAAGATCTACCCTTAAGAGTTGTTTGTTTTCAGTGAGAATCCCTTGGAGAAAAATAATTTCATTTGTAAGCAATTATCAATAGGAGCATGTGTCCACTCCTTCTTTCAGCTCCAGAGCCAAATCTAGTGCAAACCCATACAGGCTCAGTGCATGCTGCCTCAGTCTGCGTGATTCCATATGTACATTCATCTTGTTGATTTATAGGGCCTTGGTACCTCATTGTCCTTCAGTCCCTCTAGCTCTCTCACTTCTTTTGCCTCCTCTTCTGCAGGTTTCCTTAAGCCCTAAAGAGAGTGATTTCATAGAAACAGCCCACTTAGAAAACACTGCTCCTAGGTAACTCATTCCCAGCATATTGTCTAGCTGTGAGTCTCTGTACTTTTTTTTACATCTGCTGCAGGAGAAAGTTCAGCTGATAATGTATGAGCAAGGCACTGATTTATGAGTATTGTGGGAACCCACCAAAGCTTCCTAGTGAGATCTGAGCTTGCTTTACATAGAAGGACCTCCTTAGGAGATGGCTTAACCATGTGCATGGTCACCAGGTATTTGGGATGGTCTGCACAAGGCTGTGCTGGGGGGAGGTCCTTTAAAAGCCCTTTAGAAGAGACAGAAGAAGCTGGTAGGTTTTGACCCAGACCCTTCAGATGCTATCCTTTGTTTCTGACTATCTCTCTCCTCTATATTTCTATCTACATATTCCTCGCTTCTCCCTGCTAAAGAGTACCCTGGGGGAAAAAGTTGGGGCAGGCACCCCATAGAGTATAGCAGAATAACATTAGGAGTCATTTTATTGCTACATTCATTTTATAGAACAGTAGTACTCGTACTCGATTTTCTCCTAGGTTCATATCTTATCCATTCTAAGGTACTTGATAACCAAAGCAACTTCTTATATGGGTTCCTTTTAGGTAGTGGGCTGAAAATCCAATCAGATATTGGCTGATTTCTCCCACACACTTTGTGCCACCACTGTACTAGCATATTTTGCAGGCAGGACACCACTGTCAGTCAATAGAAGGTTTTGTACATAGGTTAGTGTTTATGTTTCTCCTTTGGTATCATAACGAGTATCTTCTGGTACCAAGAATACTAGCCAGTATGAGTGAAGCGTTTAGGCAAGCACAAACTTGACTTCTCATTATTCAATGAAGTGCAGAGCTACTATTTTTGCCGTTAGGGTCTTGCCATCACATTGTGGAGAGCACTCTATAGTCTTTGCACCAGCCTGGGTTCTTTGGGTCTTCCCATGGGATAGCTTTGACCAACAACTTGAGTAGATGTATATAACCCATTCCTGGCATTGGAGCTTCATTTGGTAAAGAGAGATCTGCAGTCTCGGGACTCTGTTTCCACCTTTATTTGGCAAATTAATGTATATAACCTGCCTATATGTATATATTTTGGGAAACTTGAAGAGGCATGAAAGCCTATATAAGACCATGACACATAACTCAGCTTTCTTCAATGGTGAAGTATGTAGTGATGGTTGTCCCTGATTTGCATTCCTTAGTGATGTTAAAGCCACTTTAGGTTATGTAAGTACACAGTATAATGTTCAGTGTATTCCTCAAAATGAATCCCCACAGTTACTTGTAGAAGATTTATTCCTATTTTCTGGAAACTGGAAATTAACCAATTATCCATCATGAGACCAGTTAAGAAACATATTGTATTATGTGACTTATGAATTTTATACCAATTAAAAATTTAATGGAAGTTTAAAAAGAAACATTTTTAAAAAGAAATATACTGTAAACTGACTGATTCATTGGGATTTAGGTGTTTCTTTCCACCCTACCATGATTTTTCTTGAGCATTAGATGTCAGAGTTGGACTGTAGGTATATCAATTTGATTTTGGCATACCAAAGATACAGCTCTATCCATGAAGGTTCCTGCCACCAATCTGAGGATGTGAGTTCGATCCCTGGCATCCATCCCCACATGTTGTCTTCTGATCTCCATATTTGTGTCTTGGCATGCACACTTACACACACACACACACACACACACACACACACACACACACACACTTTAAAATAAAAACAATGTAAATGTAAGAAAAATTTATTGTGGTAAGTCCACATATTGCAATCCTACATATTCATTAAAATTAAATAAACTAAGATATAAACAAGCATATAGTATAGAGAAACATGGCCAAAGGTATAATTCTTCATATGAAATTATATAAAGTAATAATATTGTCTGGATAGTGTCATAGCATATGATCTCAACATTTGTACATCTAAGCAACAGGAGATTTTAGTTTAACAGAATTCTTCTTTAGAATGGGTTGTAGTTATAGTGTTAAAGGACTGCTTTTTACCAGTGTTCATATGTTATAATATGGTACCAACTATGCCCCTGTTTAACATAAGGACTTTAAATAGTATGTAAGGTGAAATGCAGTCACGAAAGTAACATCTTATAAGATGAGCAGACACCAGGATCACACATGGACATGGTAAAGGTCACATGAGGACACTGTGAGAAGCAATTAGAAAGTCACACCTGCTGGCATTTGACCTTTTGTCTTTAGACTCCACTGTGTGAAAAACAAAGTTCTATTTTTGAACAATCCAATCTGAGAGTATTGTTATGGCAACCCCAACAGGGTAATGTCTGTAAGCTTACACATCTGCCGAAAGTCATCAAACTCTACTACCAAAATGAAGCCTATTCTGAATAGATAGTAAGTCTTAATAAAACTGATTTATTATTATTAATAATAAAACAATAACAAAAAGAGCAGCAGGATGATGCCTTCTACATTAAGCACTATCCACTAAATGAGAAAACATGTGGTCTCTCTTTAGGATCTTTACAGTATAACTGGAAATTTCACAATGTTGTAAATAGCCTATGTTGAGAATAGAAATTATAGAGAGAACTTGGACATCTGGCTTTGAAGTGGTTTTGTTAACAGCTTTGAAGTGTCAGAAGCAATAAATGATATTTTTTGTAACTCTAGAAGCAGAAGAAAATCTCAAATGTCTTTATCATGAAAGGTGCACTCCTTATATAAATACTGCATACTAGCATAGAATTTGTGAACAAAATCAGAAAAGTTAAAGACAACTGGAGCAATTGCAAATGAAGTCAGCCATAAAATACCTATATTTGATTTATAGTCGTTATACACACCTGTTATAGATACCCAAGGATTCATGTGCATGCTTATAACAAAACAAGTTACTACGAAAAGATAGAGGTACAGGAGATGTAGCTCAATGGAGAAGGACTTGACTAGCATCCACAAAGCCCTGGGTTTGATCCTTAGCACCATTTAAAAAAATAGATCTGAATATCCTAGACCTCCAGTATTCTAAGCAGAAAAGAGATTAAGGACTGATTGTAAAGAAAAAGAACACTTTGGCTTCATTTTATTGTTTTCTTGAAATTTAGGTTTGAAAGGAAATAGAAGACTTTAAAGGTAATGAATTTTAAATGGGAGCTAAAGGAAGTCAAGATATTGAAATATTTCTTTTGTGTTGCAGACAGCAAATATTTCAAATAGATTAAATAATAAACATATTTGTATACTGATTACAATCATAAAGCCAATTATTTATCAGTGTATAATGGAAATGAACAAAGTGGGCATGTCTGAGAACATGGCTGCTATTGTGATTTTCTGATGAATATATTTCATTTGAAACTTTTACACTTTTAAAATATGCTTTGTGATTTGCCTTATTATAACAATAGACATGGCCCTTAAAACAGGAATAAATATTACATTAGCTGACATTCCAAACTATCAAACTACCAATCCTTTCTCCTGATTCTTAGCAAAGTAGGTAAATATATTTTGTGAATTTCATGATATTCATTTTCCCAATGCAATGTGATTGAAAACATAGACTTGAGCCAGAAGAACAGGTAGGCTGCCTACCTGTGAAACTTTCCTCCTCAGTCTGCTCATGTTCCCAGGGACTCAATGCGCTGCCTTCACCTCCCCCCCCACCACCACCACCCATACTCCCCCTTGCCATGTTCCTATCCCCAATGTGTTCTTATTTACACAGCTGAGAAAGACCTTAAAGCCAACTGTATGGAAATGATAGAGATCCATAAAGAGGAAGTGAATAGATTCCTTAAAGAAAGTGAGGAAATGATAAAAGAAAAAAAGAAAGAAAAAAGGAAATGAATAAATCCCTTAAAGAAAGCCATTTAACCTAAGGAGAAAAAAAATGTTGAAGGAAATGAATAAAACTATTAAAGACCTGAAAATGGAAATAGAAGCAATAAATCACAAACCAAATAATAAAATTAAAAAATGTGGTGTAGATCTAAATAGAGAATTTTCAACAAATGAACCTCAAATGACTGAGAAACACTTAAGGAGATGTTCAACATCCTTAGTCATCTGGGAAATGTATATCAAATCAACTCTGAGATTCCATCTTACACCTTCCAGAATGGCTAAGATCAAAAACACAAGTGATAGCTCATGCTGGAGAGAATGTGGAGCAAGTGGATGGAACTAGAAAAAAATCACCCTGAGTGATGTACCCAAACTGAGAAAGACAAACATGGTATATACTCACTCATAAGTGGATATTAGCTGTAAAATATGGATAACTATTCTACAATCTACAGACCAAGAGGAGTAGATAACAAGGTGGGTTCATGGGGTGGAGGGGGGACTCACAGATCTCTCTGAGAAGGGGAAATAGAAGAGACTTCGAGAGTGGAGTGAGGGCAGTTTGGGATGAGAACATGAGTGATCAGGTTGTTGTGGAATGGGGTGGGAGAGTACTGAAAGAGACTACTGGAAAGTGGGTAAGGAATTTTGGGGTCAGGAAAAAGCCTGGAACAAGGGAATATCTCTGGAATCTACAAGGAAGACCACCAAATAATCACCAAATCTACAAATCTGGGTTCACAGGGGCTCACAATGACTAAACTCTCAACCAGAGAGCCTACATGGGAATGACCCAGGCATTCCGCCTATATGTTACAGTTGTATAGCTTGGTCCTCCTGTGGGAGCTCCTAACAGTTGGAACAGGGGCTGTCTCCAACTTATTTACAGGCTTTAAAAACCCTATTCCTCATAATGGGTCACCTTGCCCAGCCTAGTACATGGGGAGGTGCTTAGTCTTACTGCAACTTGTTGATACTCATACAAGACCTGCCCTTTCTTAAAAAGAAGTGGATGGGGGGTGGGAACAAAGAGGAGATGGGGAAGGGACCAGTAGGAGAGGAGGGAAGAAAAACTGTGGCTGAGGTGTAAAATAAATAAATAAATGCATTTAATAAAACAAAGACAACCTGAAGAAATTCTACAAACAAAAAGATGTAGGTAAGTGAACAGGAACTACAAAGGCAAGCGTCACCAACAGAACACAAGAGATGGAAGAAAGAAGCTGAGGCACTGAAGATGTGGCAGAAGAAACTGATATGTCCATCAAAGAAAATGTTAAATATAAAAAAAAACTTCTGACACAAAACATCCAGGAAATCTGGGACACTATGAAAAGACCAAACCTAAGAATAATAGCAATAGAGGAAAGAGAAGAATCCCTCAAAGGTCCAGAAAATATTTTCAACAACATCATAGAAGGTAATTTTCCTAACTAAAGAAGGAGATGCCTTTTAAAAGTGAAAGAAGCATACACAACACCAAATAGATTGGACCAAAAAAGAAAGTTCCCCTGACACATAATAATAAAAACACTAAACATTCAGAACAAAGAAAGAATACTTAAAGCTGCAAGGTAAAAACCAGCAAATAACATATAAAAGCAGACGTATTAAATTAGCACCTGGCTTCACAAGAGAGATTCTAAAATCCGGAAGAGCCTAGACAGATATCCTGCAAACTCTAAGAGACCACAGATGTCATCTCAGACTATTATACCCAGAAAAACGTTCATTCATCACAGACGGAGAAAACAAGATATTCCATTGCTGGCAGGAATGCAAACTATCACAGCCATTATGAAAATAAATATACTGGTTCCTTGGAAAATTGGGAATGTTTTTCCCTCAAGGCCCAGCTGTATCACTCTAGGATGCACCATCCTATCATAAGGACACTTGCTCAACTATGTTCATAGCAGCTTTATTCATAATAGCTAATTCATAACATTTACACAATAGAGTATTTCTCAGCCATTAACAAAAAAAAAATGACAACATGAAATTTGCAGGCAAATAGATGGAACTAGAAGAAAAGTCATCCTGATTGAGGTAATCCAGACACAGAAACATAAAGACCACATGCCATCCCTTGTAAGTGGATATTAGCTGTTAATTAATGGATAGTTATGCCACAATCCACAGAACCAAATAGGCTAAGCAACAAGAAGAGCTCCAGCAGGGAACTCGTGGATCTTCCTGGGAATCAGAACAGATTTTGTGGGTGGACCAGAGGAATCAGGTGGGAGAGGGATGGAGAGAGAGAGTACGGGTAGAGGCTACTGTAAATGGGGGTATTGGGGGGGTGGGGTTTGATGTAGAAACCTGGGTGCAGTGAAATCTCCCTGGAATCCTCGAATGACTCCTAGTAATGGGGGATACGGAGCCTTACCTGGCCATCTTCTGTAACCAGGCAAGGCTTCCCATGGCGGGTGCGGGACATCAATCCAGCCACAAAATCTGTGACCTACAATTTGTCCTGTCTGCAAGATGTGTTGAGAAAATGGTGACACAAAACTTGCAGGAGTGGCCCACCGGTGAATGGTGCAATTGAGACCCACGTCAGGAGAGGGAGCCCATGCCTGACACAGCCTGGATCGTCAGGAAGCTGGATAGTTCAGAGTCCTAGGACAGACCCAAACACAACCGGCAAAAGAAAAAGTTAATGAAATGATTCGTAATGGTATTTTGCTGCTCTCATAGATTGGTGCCTAACCCAGTTGTCATCAGAGAAGCTTCATAGGACAAGTGATGGAAAAAGATGCAAAGACCCACAACCAAATAGTAGGCAGAGCTTGGAAACTGACAGGAGATGAGGAAGGATTGTAGGAACCAGAGGGTTTGAGGATACCAGAAAAGGACAGCCCACAGAATCAACTAAGCAGGGCTCGTAGCGGCTCACAGAGACTGCAGCTGCAATCATGGTGTCTGCATTTGTCTTCACAAGGTCCACTAAAAATGTGCTAAGGTTGTTTAGCTTGGTGTTCTTGTGGGACTCCTAACAATGGTAGTGTGTTTGTGGGGGGGGAGGGAGCAGGTCTCCTCACCCATCCTTGATATGAGGGTTTTTGCATAGTGTTATTGTATAGCTTGTTAGGCCATGTTAGGTTGGTATTCCTTGGAAGGTTGCTCTTTCCTGAAGGTGTGGGGACTCACAAAGGTTTCCTAGGGAGATCTCAGCTTGCTTCACCCAGCAGGGCTGAATCAGAGGATTTCTTGACCACACGTGTGGTTACTAGGTGATTGGAAATGTTTGCACTTGGCTGTTCTAGGGGGGAGGTCTTTGTTCCACCCGTTGCCATTGCTATAAAATGCCCATTAGAAGAGACAGTAGGGGCCAGTGGATTGGGATCCAGGCCTTCTTCCCAAGCTATCCTGTGTTTCTATCTGTTTCTCTCCCCTCTCCCCTTCTATCTAAATATTTCTCACTTCTCTCTCCTCAAGAGTTTCCATGGATGTAAAAGTGGGAACTGGACTCCCACATGAAGGGAAATGAAAGAAGAGTGAATCTGGGAGAGAGCGGTGGTAGAGGAGGGAATTGGGGAAGTAGAGGGAGGAAAACTGAGGTCATTATGTAGCGCATGAGAGAAGAATAGAAAATGAAGCATAGATTTTTTCATACATATACAATTTATGCTTTTGTGCTGACTAGTTTTCATGTCAACTTAACACAGTGTAGAGACATTTTAGAAGAGAGAACCTCAGTGTAGATAATGAGTCGTGAAAGTGTCCTGTAGGCAAACCAATGGGCATCTTCTTAATTAGTGGTTGATATAGGAAGGCACAGAGTATTGTGACCATTGCCACCCCTGGTTCTAGGGTAAATGAGAAGGCCATGAGAAGAAAGCCATCAAGTAGCCCCCCTCCATGGACTCTGTTTCAGTTCCTGCCTCCAAGTTCCTGGTTTGAGTTCCTAACTGTATTTCCTTGATGATTGTGTAAGTATAAACTGAAATAAATCCTCTCTTTCCTACCCAGATAGCTTTTGGGTTTGGTATTTTATCACAGCCATAGAACACCTGACTAAGAAAATTGTTACAGTCGTTAAAGCATGAACATATATCCACAGAATTATAATTAGTTTTGATTGTGTATATATGTATGTATGTGAGTGTATTGTGTGCTTAGGTATGCTCAAGTGAGTGCAGGTGCCTACAGAGGCAAGAAGGTGTTGGAGCTGGATTTGGAGCCCCACAGTATAAATGCTGAGCAAGGGAAGGTTTATGGTAGAGTTATTATGTTGAATATAATAACACTGAATACTTTTGGATTTAACATGACCCCCAAAATCTTGTGTAGTTATCCCTTAAATATAAGAATAACTTTACTAGTCTCTTTACTACTCACTCAGACACCTACAGTAAAAGAATGTCCTGTTCTTCCAAAATACCCTGCTCAGTTCCCAGCACTCAATCTACTGTTACTCTATCTCCAGGGCATCTGATGCTCTCTTCTGGATTCTACCAGAGTCTTTACACATAAGTCACACACAACACAACACACCACACACACACACACACAGATGAACACACACCACATGTACACATAGATGCACACACACATACTCCGCATATATACACACAAATAAAAAGAAAATAATCTGTAAAACTTAGATTTTTCAAGTGATATTAATAATGGTATAAAACCCAAAACTTGTGTGTTTTTCAAAAAGAAGTGTATTCGAGGTGTTAGATTTTTAACCTTTAAATGTCTATTTCTATCATGCATATATATTTTTACTCATAATTTATGTAGTTCTGCAGGGTATCTTTGGTGCAAGTCATTGAAATATTTGTTCTAGTTTCACATAAATACCACAGTGCATATATATACCTATATATGTGTATATATAGGTATATATATTATATATATGACTTATATTTCTGTTGTGTTATTATTTTGTGTGTATGGGTGTTTTGCCTACATCATGTGGACCATATGTGTGTGGGTATGCCATGTTTGTGTCTGGTACATGCAGAAGCCAAAAGTTAACAAATTGAATCCCTGGAAGTAGAAATGGAGTTGCAGATGGTTTTGAGCTGCCATGTGGGTCTGGGAAGTTGAAGCAGATACTCTGGAAAAGCAGTCAGTGCTCTGAATGAATGAACTGTCTCTCCAAGCCCTCTTGGCTTTTATTTCTTAGTGGATATTGGGACAATTTTTATATTCTCCCATACACTGATTAATAACTAAAGATGTTTGCAAATATAATAGAGGACAAAAATCACTTTCTACAAGTTCAATATTTGATTAGGTTTCTTCCATAGTATTATGTTATCATTTAACAATCACATTAGTGTTGGTGTATTTCATTCAATTTTGTTCAGGATTCTATGGCACAAAATAAATATCTATTCAAACAAACAGCAATAATGGTGGATTGCTGTGGGATGGTCTGTATGTCAAATTGCTCTGATTGGTCAATAAATAAAACACTGATTGACCAGTGGCCAGGCAGGAAGTATAGGCGGGACTAACAGAGAAGAGAACTGAGAGAACAGGAAAGGGAGGGAGACACTGCCAGCCGCCACCATGACAAGCTGCATGTGAAGATGCCGGTAAGCCACAAGCCACGTGGCAAGGTATAGACTTATAGAAATGGGTTAATTTAAGATATAAGAACAGTTAGCAAGAAGCCTGCCACAGCCATACAGTTTGTAAGCAATATAAGTCTCTGTGTTTACTTGGTTGGGTCTGAGCGGCTGTGGGA
>CABHPQ010161429.1:0-24457 GCA_902168405.1 Peromyscus aztecus | reverse complement strand
CCTACTGGCCAGATGCAGGGCAGTATGGGCCAATTAGTATCTCGTCAAATTCCCATGACTGTCCCAGGAGGCGGGTCTTGTTACTGTCACATTTTTCAGAGATGAGGAAACTGAAGGGGAGAGAGCAGCTCGTCCAAGGTCACCCAGGGATTTGAACTCGGCCCTGTCTGACTCCAGAGCTCCTGGCAGCTCTGCTCTGTGCTGTCAGCCAACCCCTGGCCAGAAAACGCTGGGGAAGGCCTTTCCCTTCCCAGGCTTCCTTCCAAGAACACTCTGAACCCCCAGGAGGAAGGGGTTGGTGTGAATCCAGATGCAGTCAACGCCAAGCGGCCTAGGAGTGGATCTGAAACCTGCCCAGCACAGGGCTGTGTGTGAGACCCAGAGCCCAGGGGCAGCAGAGAAAGGAAGGAAGCGCGGCCCCACTGCGGTCGGCTGGGGTGGCTAGCCTGTTCCCAGGCTGTACACCACAAAACACAGGGCAACAGATGCTCGGCAAATGCCTGTGTGGGAGTGCGACTTACCCCTTATGCGGCAGGCAGGCAGGCAGTGTCCCTGAATTACTCAACAGAACCATCTCAGCTTTGAACTTTGAGCCAGGCTCTGCAGGAACAGGGCATGGGGGTTGGGATGGGGTGGCACTCACCATCATGAGAAGGATGTCAGCCATTCCCCTTACCCCCCAAGTGGGAGAACACAGACTGGGAAGCAGCCAAGAAGCCAGAAAGCCGCTCTACACCCACATTCTCCCGAATTTTTACAGCTGGAGGGAAGGGCAACACACAAGCACAGCAGCACTCTGGAGCCCTGGGCTTCATGCCTGGAGAAGAGCAAGGCCACCTGCTACGAACTGATCTGGACACAGGAACAGTCAGCCCTTTTCTGAGCCTTGCCTGCCTTCCCAACCTCCCGGATTCCAGACACAGGATCACGCTTGAACCCCTACCACCTTCCTTGACAGGGAGAGGCTATTCCTGTCCCCATCTTAAGGAACTGATGGGCAGAAAGATTAATAACAGACTACAGTCACTTGTGTTCACTGTTTCTGGCTTGCACAATGAGGGGTTTTTCCCAAACACACTTTCCATCTTAACTCCCTGTGTATGCCAGTGGAATGGTTTCTCCCAACTGGAGAGCCTGGGAAGCCTCTGGAATGATCTTCTCAGCTCCATCCTTCTCCCAGGCTCAATCAAGAAGCTGATTCTGCTCTCACAATATGCTCCCTTCTCCATGCTAGTTTAGTGGGAGTTAAGGTGTATTTGGCTCACTGCCATGCCTTGGTCTTTGTCTTTTTTTTTTTTTTTTTTAAGATTTATTTATTTATCATGTACACAGTGTTCTGCCTGTTTGTATGCCTGCAAGACAGAAGAGGGCACCAGATCTCATTATAAATGGTTGAGAGCCACCATGTGGTTGCTGGGAATTGAACTCAAGACCTCTGGACTGATGGGCAGTCAGTGAGCTTAACCTCTGAGCCATCTCTCCAGCCCGCCTTTGTCGTCTTTTATGTGTTCGGAACCTGGATACAGAAGAGGGTTGCTGGTTTTTCTGAACGATTCTTAGGAGATTCAAACATGCTTAGGAGGCTGGTTAAGCTCCGTGCAAACCACCTCCAGCTGACCTCCCACCTTCTCACTGGATACTGGTAAGGGATGCTCCTGGCTTCAGGACCAAGTTCTCTTGGGAGAAGGCAGAAGGCAACATAGCCTCCTCCAGCTCTTCTTTTAGACAGAATCTCCTTATAAACTCATGATCCTCCTGCTCCCCCTCAAGAGTACTCCTAGGCCTACTGGTGTGCACCACCACACCCCAGCCTGTTTGCTTGTTTTGTTTGGCATGTCCTTCCCCAACCCCACAAGGAAAACCAAGTTTTGTACTGACTGCTTGGAATAAAAGGAACTAGTCATGAGAGGGTGTTTCTGGAGTGACAGTGTCCTGCCTATCACCAGCTCTTTCCCTTGCCACCTACCAGGACATCAACAATGGGTCCTTGACATGACCGACTGTTACCAGCCCAGACTGTTTACTCAGGAAACACACCCTGGCAGCTAACCTAAACCCAATGTCAGACTTTGTGTATCCCATCAGATCTGCAGAGAACTCTGAAGCAGCTGTAGCTCTGGGTGAGTGCTGGCAAAGTCCACACTGTCCTCTGTGTGACAGCTCTGTGCTTTGAGTTCCTCCCTGCAAAATGGAAAGACAGGCCTGGCTGGTGGGATGGTTCAGAGGGTCAGAGCACTCCATGACTGTGATGATTAATTTTCAATGTCAACTTGCCTGAATAGAGGAATGCCTGAGAGACTAATGAAGCTCAGCTCCAGGTCTGTATGAGGGTATTTCCAGGGGCAATAGGATCACAACGAGTGTTTGGAATCAACTGTTGAATCCACTGATGGATTTGAACAGACTTGATAGTCGGTGAAAAAAGGAAGAAAGAGTAGTAGCCTACAGGTGTGCACCACCACACCCCAGCTGGTTCGCTTGTTGTGTCTGGCATGCCTCTCCCCAACTCCACAGAAATACCTTGATGCAGTGAGGCTGTGGAACTGTGGGAGGTAGTGCTACCTGGAGGAAGAAGTCACAGGACTGAGCCTTTGAAAGTTCTATCATGGCCTTGGCCCCTTCCTGTCTGTCTGTCTATCTGCTTTCTGGTCTCCATGAAGTGAGCAGTCTCCTTTATCATGCTACTCAGGCCCATAGCAATGGAGCCAGCTGACTATGAACTCCAACTTATGACACTATGGACAAAATAAATGTTACCTAGACTCGGGGTGGATCTCAATGGTAGAGCTCTTACCTAGCATGTGTGAAGCCCTAGGTTCAATCCTCAGGACCCAAAGACAAAAGCAAATGATAAAAGCACCAATCTTTTCTGCTGTTTTGGCCAGGTATTTTGTTGCAGCAATACAAATGTGACTAACGCCAAGCCGGGCTCCGTGGCACACCTCTAAATCCCACCACTGGAGAAGCCGAGGATAGGAGAATGAGTACCAGCCACCCAGGGGGCATAGCTTTGAAAAACAAAGAACATGAAATAGTGACTAGCCCAAAGAGGAGTGAAGAGAAGTAGTGTTTCATGAGGTGCTACTAGGCATTTGCAGTAGCATCTCCAGGTTGGGTAACTATACCCATCCACCATAGTAACAGAGTGCCATATATAGGTAATTTATAAACAACAGGATTACTCATCTGTTTGTTTGTTTGGCTAATGGCTCTGCAGGATGAAAAGTCTAAGGATAAGAATAAGGCTCTGAGAAGGGCCCCTGTGCTGTTGAAAGGTCACTTGTGGGTAGGTAAAAGCCAGTTAAACTCACCCTCTTTTCTTTCTTTCTCCCTTTCTTCTTTCCTTCCTTTTTTCATTTCTTTCTTATTTTTGAGACAGGGTCTCAGTGTATCGCCCTGGCTGGCCTGCTGCTTGCTACATATGCTTTATAGACATGGTGGGTGGCCTTGAATTTACAGAGATCCACCCACCTCTGCCTCCTGAGTACTAAATTTAAAGGTATCATCATGTCCAGGACCTACTCCTCCATAACTAACCCACCCCCTTGATAACCTCTTAGGAGGGCAGGGCCCTCATGACCTAATCACCTCTTAAAGTCCTGCCTCCCAAAACTGTTACAGTGGCAATTCAATCTCTGGGCCTATAGCTCAGTGACAATGAACTTGCTCATCACCAGAGAAGCCCTATGTTTCATTCCCAGCACACACACACACACACACACACACACACACACACACACACAAATTAAACAAGAGTTTTAAACATTCAAACCGTAACATATCCACACACCCACCTCTCCTGTGTGAGCCACTCCCCCACAGTCTCTCAGTCCAGGAAGATTCGGTAAGCCCAGCCAACACACATTAAGGGGGTTTCATTTTTCTTGGCCACCAGGAAAGTCATGGGACCCAGGCATGGTCAATGAGCCTTTCTCTAGGTCTCTTGGGAAAGAAAACCCCTTTGTATCTGAAACCTGAAAGAACACATGGGTTAGAACTGATACTGCCATCTTGTTACAGTTGCCCAATATTAAAATTAATAAACAAAAATAGAAGAATTCAAGTTCTGATTTGAACCCTGAATCTATCCATGGAGAGTTTTGTTTTGTTTTGAATAGAATCCGGTATCTCACAAACACCAAGTAAGTAGTCTACCATATATGTTTTTGGTTCCTTTTTTTTAGAAAGGTTCTTTCTATGTAGTGCTAGCTGTCCTCGAACTGAACATGTAGACCAAGCTGGCCTGTTCTGCCTGTCTCTGCCTCTTGAGTGCTGGGATTAAAGTGGTAGCCACCATGCCCGTCTCTAGGCCCTGCTTATGATGAACTCCTGAAGCCTGGCGGTGGTGGCACATGCCTTTAATCCCAGCACTCAGGAGGCAGCAGCAGTGAGGTCTCTGTGACTTTCAGGCCAGCCTGGTCTACAGAGGGTGTTCCAGGACAGTCAAGGCTATTACACAGAGAAACTCTGGAAAAAAAAAAAAAAAAAGAAAGAAAAGAAAAGAAAGAAAGAAAGAAAAGGAAAAAAAAAAGCTCCTGAACTGATGTTTTGCTCAAAGATATTTTGTGTTGAATTTTCTGTCACTTGCTACCAAAAAAATCCTGTTAGTTACCACATTAGTCCTTTATTTTTTATTATATTTTTGGAAGTTCAAGGACAATTTATTAGCATTAAAACCCTGAGGGCAGGCCAGTCATGAGCCTCAGCAGCTGCCCAGAGGAGGAGGATGGAAAAGAAAAGGAAAAGGCCATGCCATGGAGTTGCGACACATGGCAGACAAGCGCACACATGTCAGGGACAGAGAAAGAGTAAGGAGGCCCAAAATGCTGGGAGAACCCTAAGTGTTCAGGAAAATATACTTTTCAGAAATGCAGATAGACTTATACAGCAGTAGTTGTGGCCTGATGAGCTACCGCGGCTTCATATTTTAAATAAGGAAGGGGTGAGAGGGCAGAGGAAGGGCAGCAAACACTAAAGGCCTTTTGAAAGCCATATGGAAACCTACTGCTGTAGAAGCTCCCTGAAACATACACACGTATGAAAGTATTTCAATGGAGTCACCGTATAATGCTTGAGAGAACGCCCCAACTAGACAACTCACGCTACCAGATAAAACCTTCAGGACTGGGGTTACATCTTGTTGAGTCATTGGCCAAAGGGATCCCATAAACTCCCCCCTCAAACATTACAGCTTATTGATGAGGCTATGGGTCACTCTTTATAATCTGATGGTAAGGCTCTGTTCACTACCATTCATTGTGCCAGGAGGAGGAAAAAAGTAATCAGTATCACCCAGCTACAAGCCCCGTGACCTTTAACAGCAGCCTGCCTGCAAGGCACACTGCTGCAACAGTGGTACGGATGCTACGGAAGGAACCAACCACGTTCTTGATTGGATTTAGGGCCCACTCCATGTCATGGAATCCCTACCTGACACTGCTAAAGTGGCCAAGAACCTGAGACTACACAGGTCATGGGATCTGAGGAAAACTTACTACTAGTACTCTGCTAAAGAAACATAGCAATAAAATGACTCCTAATGGCGTATTGCTATACCCACAAATCAGATCACCACTCAATCCTCGTGAGAGAGAATTTTTTATTTTTGACACAAGGTCTCAATGTAGCCCAGGCTGGCCTTAAACTTGCTATATAGCTGAGGCTAGCCTTCCTGTTGGTCCATTTCTTTCAGGGAGACACTTCAGTGTCTGCCTGTCAGAGTATCACTTCTTTCTTAGAAGCTAAGGAAGCCTGATAAGATACAAACACTACTCAGGCCTCTCAGGGCTGACATCCTGGGCTACTGTGGGTCAGGACAGTCTTGTAGCAAGGAGTTGGGGTACCAGGTACCAGGTAGGGACAGGAGATATGCCACTGTGTAAGAAAGGAATGGTACAAAAATGGATACCCAAGAACTGGGTGGGTTTTAACTAGTTGAGGATGCAACTCAGCCACGTAACTTTGAAAATGGGATAAAATACCAGGCAGTGGTGGTACACACTTTGGTGGATCTCTGAGTTCTAGGCCAGCCTGGTCTATAGAGTTCCAGGACAGCCAGAGCTACCCTATCTCAAACAACCACCACCACAACAAAAACCAATAGAATATTAGGGAGTTACTTCAAAATAACCCAGAGACAAATAAAGTAGGGGAGACTTTCTTTGAAATAGAACTGGACATGGGCTAATGATTGCTGAAGCTAAATTATGGGTGCAGCCTACTTGAGCATGTTTGATAACCTATGGTAATGAAATCTTTTTAATATTTACTTATTTATTTGGGGTGTATGTGTGTATGTGAAGATCAGAGGACAACTTTTAGAAATTGGTTCTCTCCTTCCATCATGTGGGTTCTGTGGATTGAACTCAGGCGGTAATGTTTGGCGGCAAGGGTGTTAGTATTCTGATCTACTCCTTGGAGACCCGCCCAGCATCCTGACATAAAGTCCCCTTTAAAAAAGAAAACTGTCCCTTCTCTCTCTCTCTCCATTCCAAGGAGGTGTGCACCCTCCACTCCTCCCCATCTCTTTCTATCTTTCTATCAAATAAACTCTCTCCACATGGATGAAGTGCCCGGGTGTAAGTGACTGACTGTTCACGTGGCGCAGCCCGCCGCCGCTGCATCTGCCCGGCATGTTTCCCGCATGTTTCCCTCACGAGAGGGACACCCTGGCCTGGACAGCCCGGGGCCTCCAGCGTGAAGTATCATCCATAATAAAGGGTCTTTTACCAGCGGCGCCATCTCATTGGCGCTATAGCAAAATTTAAAGTGTACCAAATAATCTAATTTTGTTTTTGTTTTTTCAAGACAGGGTTTCCCTGCACAGCTCTGGCTGTGCTGGAACTCACTCAGTAGACCAGGCTGGCTTCAAACTCACAGAGATCCACCTGCCTCTGCCTCCCGAGTGCTGGGGTTAAAGACATGAACCAACACCACCCTGCCCAAATCATTTAATTTTTAAAAATATATTTACTTATGTGTTTGGGTGTTTTGTTTACATGTATCTCTGTGTACCACATGAATGACGGCAGAGGCCAGAAGAGGGTGTCAGATTCCCTGGAAATGGGATTATAGACAGTTGTGAGCCACCATGTGGGTGTGCACTAGGAATCAAACCTGAGTCCTCTGGAAGAGTAAGTAACCAGTGCTCATAATCTCTGAGCCATCTCTTCAGCTTGATTTAATTTTTGAGATGGAACCTCACTTTGTTGCACAAGCCCAGACTGGCCTCAAATTCCTGGGCTCAGTGATTCCCCTGCCTCAGTCTCCCAAAAAGTTGCAACTACAGGCTCGTGTCCCCATGAGCTGATGAATATTTTTAAAACCATGTTTTGGGCTTTATTTATTGTAAAGAGCCTCTTTTACACGTATCTTAAAGACACCTGTTAAGTAATATAGATACACACACACACACACACACACACACACACACACACACACTTACTTTAAAGACAGCAAAACTGAAGCTCAGAGAGGCCAAGCCATTGATGCAACACAGAACTAAGTTGAACCTTGGGGGTTTCCAACTCCTGTATTATAAGATCAGTTGGAGGCAAGAGGCAAACAACTGAGGCAGCTTCAGCAGCTTGTGGTTGTGAGGGACTGTGTCATTACCCGGGGAGCCTGGTCCTATCCACTTCTAAGCCCTGCTCCTAGGCAGCCAGGCCTCTGCATAATTGGTATGGCACAGACCCCAGCGGGACCCCAGGGAGTCATTGAGTGCACGCCCAGCCACTGATTTCACGTGCTTCTTGGTAGTTAAGAAAATACAGTCTAGCCCAGCAGGCTCTGGACCCTTTCACAGGCATCATGAGAGCTGCTGCCTGAACATCTGGGTCTGATAAAGGGAGACCCACGTGGGCTTCCCTGCCCCCTTTCCCATAACTATTTCCTTAAAGCTCTGTGCGTGTGGCTGCTCCTTTCTTTCCTTTCCCAAACATATGGATTCCCAGCTCCTATTTCAAACTCCAGCGCTGGGCTGCTGTAAACTCCCCAAAGCTCTCCATTTCCTTTTTCCATTGCTCATTCTTTCCCAAAGTGCATGAAAAAGCCTCTTTTAGCCCTGTTCCAGCTTCCTTGTTTGTGAAAGAAGGGCAAGGAGAGCAGTTTTCAATCACCAAGGTGACTCTCAGGAGAGCACACCTCAAGAGCCTGCACGGGGACCCTGAGGTACTCAGCACAGGAAAGCCTTGACTCCCCCAAATCATTCATGCTGCAGGAGGCCCTAAGCCCAGCCATCTGCTCCCTCTGGCTGGCTGAAACTTCCCCTTTGAAAATCACTAATGGAAAGGAGGTGGGAGTGGGGGAGCAAGGCATGGGCAGGGTTCCCAGAGGGTTACTGCTGAAGTGGGTGTGCCATTTGGGCAGTGAGGGGCAAGTCCCTGCCTGCTTCTTACCCTGTGGCCTTCTGCATCTTCATCTAATGGTAACTTTCCCCTCAGAGAAGACAGAGCCAGCTCTCTGCACTGTAACACCAGACAATCAGCAGTGAGGGGGATGGAGACAGGATGTACAAACACCAGGGGCCCAGGGGACAGAAGGTACTCCTCCCAGACAGAGGTCAGGAGGCCTCGGGTGCCCTCTGGGATCCAGCAGGCCATATAAATGTCTGCGGGTGGGGTGGAATAACAGATATAAAAGACAGAGGTCTGGGGTAGGGACTAGGGATAAAGTGCTTTTGGCAAAGGGCAGTGTGTGGGTTGGTTTTTGCCAACTGGACAAGACATATCTAAGAAGGGAATTTTAATTAATTGATTAATTTTTTTTAAAGTCAGGTTCTTACTATGTAGCCTTGGCTGGTCTAGAAATCCTATGTAGACCAGGCTGACCTCATGCAGAATGCCTGCTTCTGCCTCCCAAGCTCTGGGACTAAAAGTGTGCAATACGCCCTGCTGAAGAGGAAATACTTCCATCAGATTGCCTGAAAGCAAGTGTGTAGGGCAGGGCATTTTCTTGATTAATGATTGATGTGGGAGGGACTGGCTCACTGGATACAGTGCCATCCCTGGGCAAGTGGTCCTGGATGGGATGAGAAGGCAGGCTGAGCAAGCTGTGGGAAGCAAGCCAGTAAACAGTGTTCCTCCTTAGTCTCTGTTCCTGCTTCTAGGTTCCTACCTGGGGTTCCTGCCCTGACTTCCCTCAGTGATGGATCATGATCTCAGAGTTGTCAGGTAAAATAAACCCTTTCCTCCCCAAGTTGCCTTTGGTCACGGTGTCTTACCACAGCAACAGAAACCTCACACAGGCAGTGACTTCTGAGCCAAGAGCTGACTGTTACTATGAAGAGTGGGAGCACTATGCTGCCGTGTCCCCCATCTCCTCCAAAAGCAGTGCAGGACTGCACATGACATCTCCCAACTGGGGGACAGATCTGAAGGAAAGAGATCCCAAAGGCTGGCAGGATGAGCCAAACCAAACCAAACTGTAGAGCAGTCTGCAAGCTCTGGAATCTTCCACCATTTGGAAGCTGACCTAGGTGCCGAGTCTGCAGGGCTTCATCGAGTCAGAGAGGAGAAGAGAAGAAGCCAGGGGGAAGTCAGATGAAGCACACTGCTGTGTGAGGGCCTTAGCAGCAAGCTGAAAAGGCTGGGCTCCTCACTGGCCCCAGCATGAACCGCTTTCACACTTCTGTGATTTTTATCACATGACACCTTTGTCAGTGGGTGCTAACCAATGACACCCCCACTCATCAAAATGTTCTTCCTCTGACAAGCCAAGTCAGAACACTTCCTTTCAGCAAGAGCAGCAGGTGTCACCAACCTCTGACCACACACTGGAGTCCCTTAAGATCTGTCCCCAGGCGCATCTAAGTGACACCTTCTTTCCTTTCCCACTCCAAGAAGTAACCAATAACTGAATATTTAAAGAGATGTTTTTCTGTTTCACTTTTGTTCTTCTGAGACAGGGTCTTGCTATGCAACCCAGGCTGACTTTAAACTTGAGATCCTCTAGCCTCGGCTTCCCCACGGACTGGGATTACAGGTGTACACCGCAACAGGACTTGGGCTATTTTTAAAAAGAAAAGGAATATATTTAAAAAAGAAAAATAAAGCAGTTTCCCATATCTGAGAGAATAAAGAAGGAAACCAAAGCAAAGAGTCTGGAGAATCACATATTAAACTGTTTGCTGCTTCTCCTCCTCCCCCCTCCTTCTCTCCTCCTCCTCCTCCTCCTCCTCCTCCTCCTTTTATGGTGTTTAAAATCAAACTCAGGACCTCATACATGTTAGCTACACTCCTGGCCCCAATACTCAATTTTTTTTTTTTTAAAGTTCAGGTATCTTCATGAACTAAACATTGTAAAGTAAGGTTTTGTTTGTTTTGTTTTGTTTCTGAGACAGGGTCTCACCATGTAACTCTGGCTGACCTAGAACTCACTATATAGACAGGCTGGCCTCAAACTCTCAGAGATCTTCCTGCCTCTGCCTCCCTTCCTGAGTGCTGTTATTAAAGGTGTGAGCCACCATGCCCAGATAGAATAAGTTTTTGTTTTGTTTTTACAATGGAATGGTGCTGGAATGTAAAGTGCAGAGGAGGGAGGGAGAGAGAGAGAGAGAGAGAGAGAGAGAGAGAGAGAGAGAGAGAAGGAATGAGAACAGGGATGAAGGTATGGTGGTACACACAGTGGAAGGAGGGCAGGTGGATCCCAAGGCAGGGCCAGCCTGGGTGATAAAGTGAGTTCCTGGCAGCCTGGGTTACATAGGGAGACCAAAATTAAAAAAAAAAAAAAAAAAGTGTAGGATTGGGTGGGGTCTTGCATGCCTTTAATCCCAGCACTGGGGAGGCAGAGGCAGGTCTCTGAGTTCTAGGCTAGCCTGGTCTGGTCTACATAGTGAGTTCCAAGCCAACCCAGCCAGGGTAACATAGTGAGACCCTGTCGTTCCCCAAAATGAGGCAACATGAATGGACAAAAGCGTAGGCAAGAAGGCCAGGGTGAGTTACTTCTTTATTGGCATTACTAATGGCCTTTTTGCTGCCAGGTAGATAGTTTTAGCTTTGCAATTCTCTGTATATTAAAGAATGAGAAAGATGAGTGGGAGGAGATGACAAGAGGTGAAATTTCAGAGCAAGGGAGACTGTGTTGCACAAGTGTTTGCCTTCAGCAGGGAACATGCAGGCATGTCTGGGTGTGGGCATGCAGGTACTACAGTCCTGGTTTGTATGCAGGCCACTTTGGTAGAAGTGCTGTTTCTCATATTTCAGGAAACGCCACCTCCATGACTCTAACCACCCACTGTCCACTTCCCAACTCAATGCTGTGCACATTGAACATGTGTTTGGGGAGCACTTTTTATTACCAAGCACTATGATCTCCAGTGGAACTTGATGCAATTCTAGAGCCCAATGGTACATTTGCCTAGCATGCACAAGAACTGAGTTTGACCCCTAGCACTGCAAAACTAAAAAGCTAGGCCTGATGGTTTACAAATATAATTCCGGCTACTTGAGAGGCTAAGGCTAGAGGATCACAAGTTCATGGCCAGTCTGGGCAACTTAGTGAGACCCTGTCTCAAAGGAAGAAAAGGACAAAGTAGGGCTGCAGACAAAGCTACAGAGGGAGAGTGCTCGCCTAACATAGGCAGGGCCCTAAACTCCATCTCCAGCACAGTGGGAAGGGGAAGGAATAAGCTTGTCCTCTGGGGCCCGCAGGTTCCACAGAAGGCTGACAAGTGATGGGCAGAGCCATTCAGCAGAGCAAGCACCCTGAAAGAGGACCCAAGGGAAGCTGGGTCTAAAGGCAGGAGGGAGCAGCTGGGATTATATCCTGGAGGAAGTCATCTCGGCTGATGTCTGAAAGATGAACTGGGATAGGACAGGTAAAAAGGAAGGGGAGCTGGTCAAGGGGGAGTCAGCACCGACAAAGACCTGGAGGTTGGGTGCCCCCACACTGGAGCAAATTCTATTGCTGCAGCTAAAGCAAGCTCTGCCTGGGAAGGATTTTGGGGGAGTTCTGGGGCCATGTATAGAGCCAGCATGGTAGCAGCTATCAGCCAGGGCTGAGAACATTCTCAGATTAAAAAAACTTAGCTAAAAGCGTTAAGAAAAATCTCTCCTGAATCAAGCATAGTGGCATACCATCACAACTGTCATGCCAGCACTCAGGAGGCAAGGGCAGGATTGTGAGATCTGCCCCCAAAAAAGAGCCACAGACACATACACACTGCACACACACACACACACACACACACACACACACACACACACACACACCATAGAGGCATGGGGTGAAAAACCTCTAATCCCAGCACTTGGAAATAAAGACAGGAGAAGCAGGAGGTCAAAGTCATTCTTTTCACTTAGTAAGGTCAGGCCAGCAGAGGATGCAGGAAACCTTGATGCAGCCAAACAAAAGATCAAAAGCGAAGTGTCTAAGACACACTGACTATTACATTCCCATTTATAAAGGACAAAGGATATTCATGTATTTTACTCCACCACTGCACCCACTAGCACACACAGATGATGACGGCCTGAACTCCTGATCTTCCTGTCTTTACTTCCTTAGGATCATCAACATCTGTCACGAGCCACATGCCACACCTACCTCACATTATTATTGAGACAGGGTCTCAGTAGGCCCAGGCTGGCCTCCAACTGATGATCTTGGACTTGTAATCCTCTTGCTTCACTGCCAGTGACTAGGATTATGGCATACATCACCGCTTCCAATTTTATATACATACATACACACATCACACACATACATACATACATACATACATACATACATACATACATACATACATACATTAGGGGAAACTGAGGCCCAAAGAAGAAACATATCCAGGGTTATTAGCTCTTTCATTCCTTCTGCACTTCCTGACACAGCCACCTGCCTGGGCAGGCTTGAACTAGGTGCTGTGGTTCCACCATGGAGGAAAACAAACATTTCCTATTCAGAGGAGTCAGCCTTCAATCAATTGAAATTCTGATTCCAAGCACCCTTCCCAGCACCCAGACCTGCAGGATGGCTTTGTCATTTCCCGAGGCTTGGTGGGGGGTGCCGTCCTGCTCTACCACCCCCACAGCATACCATCCAAAGAGCAGAGTCATTGTTATGCAAATGCACTGTCAAGACAAGGTATGGAGCCAGACCTTGCATACCTCTGCGCTATGGAGATTCTGCACGTATCAGGTTTGCTCCCACCTGGAAGCCATTCAAGGCCACTGGGATCTTTTTGCAGCCCACCTTCACCCCCTGTGAATGCTTTCACGATCTCACCTTTGGCTAGTACCCCCTAAGTACCAATGCATGGAAGTAGAAATCAGATAAAGGTTGTTTCAAAGCCAAAGGAGGAAGGGAAAGATGAGGAGGGGCCTCAGCTAGAGAAAGGACACTGGACCCACTTCTACCTTCCACACAACCTTGCTGTGAGCCAACCCTGGCCAAGATCAGGGATGCCTGGCACACCCCACCCTGACAGATATCCCGGAAAGCTGCCTGGGAGTGGCTGGTGCTTGTCCCCAGAGCCTGGGCAATGTTATTTCCTGGGCAACTACAAGTCACACAGGATGAAAGCTATGACTGAATGTCTGGGGCAGGGTGGGAGGCCTTGCCAGGAGGTGGGGGGTGGAGCAGGCGCAAGGGAGGAGGGGCAGAGCCTTGGCTGGTTTTGCACAGACAAATCTCTTCATTTTTCCAGACTGGAAAAAGCTGTTTGGGCTGTGCACATTTGCAGAAAGTCACGGTATTTACTACGCTTCCTGAATCCACAGATTTCTTTTTGTCATTCAGTCAAACCCAGCTTGTATTTTTCATGAAGAGAGCTGAACAGACTGTGGGGGTTCTTCCCCCATGTTGTGTTCAAAAGCACATCACAAGTGACTTGAAAAGCCCCTACTCACTGGGACAGCAGGGGTGGCTGGGGTGGCATGCTGTAGAGACAAAGCCACAAGTTTAGACAAACATTGTTTCTCCCTTGGAGGTGCACATGCACTCTATTTTCCCATCACACACACACACACACACACACACACACACACACACACACACACACACACACACTTTCTCTTTTTTTAAGAAAAACAATGTTACACCAGTGACCAGTTCTAGTACTTTACACATGTCTTTTTCTTATCTACATTGTTAAGGGCAAAAATAATGAGATAGTTAATTTTTTGAAATGTTTTCTTGCCAAAATGTGCCTCCCAAAATGTTTCTACCCAGGGAACCCTAATAGCAAATATGAGTATGTGCATTTCCCATGCCAACCAATTCTCCAACACTAGCTGGTGCCTACAGTGCAATTCAATTCTAATGCTGACTACCTAGAGTTGGCGTAAGAGCCCAAAGGTCAAAGGCTCAGTCCCAAAGACCACCTATACTTCAGACACTTCTTACATGCCCTGGACCTTGCAGTCCCCAGAGAACTGTGTCCCAGGCCAAGTCCACAGCAAGATATTGTCTCAAGAAAACAAAGAGAAGGTCGGAGGTCCCGAGTTCAATTCCCAGCACCCACATGATGGCTTGCAACCATCTGTAACTCCAGTCCCAGGGGATCCCAAGCCATCTTCTCTGGCACCAGGTTCACACCTGATGCACATACATACAGGCAGGCAAAACATTCATACACATAAATAATAAGTCTAAAGATTTTTTTTTGGAGGAAAAAGAAAACACAGAGAAATAGATGCACTCCAAGTGCCCACCTAGAAATGAATAGGTAAGCAAATTATACATAGTACCTCTAACATGGAGCAGGGCTGGCATGATGGTATAGACCTGTAGGTCTAGCACTTGGGAAACGGACAGGATCAATGCAAGCTTGAGGCTAGCCTGGTCCATGTAGCAATCCTGTATCTAAACAGAAAAATAATGACAGGTGTGGTGGTGCATGCCTTTAATCTCAGCACTTGTGAGGCAGAGTCAGGCCAATCTCTGTGAGTTCGAGGCCAGCCTGGTCTACAGAGTGAGTTCCAGGACAGCCTGGGCTACACAAAGAAACCTGGTGATGAACTAGCCCGTCTCCATCTTAGGCTTGAAAGCCATTTTATAGTGAAGACAAACTAGGTTCAATCATGTTTATGATTGGGCTGTGCTCCACCATTTAACTAAAAATGGTCCTCTACTGCCTATTCCAGGAAACAGCAACCATGTCTTTGTTTCAAAAAGTTATGACCATCTTGCAACCCAACCTTTGTTTCAAAAGGTTATTATGACCACCTGTTGTTATGACTACCTCGTTATGATGTTCTGCTTCTATAAGACTGCCTATTTGCCTGCCAACCCCCTCCCCAATTGGAGACCCTTCTACCCCTGAGCTATAAAAACTTTATCTTCCCCACATCCAGTGCTTGACCTCTTGAACCCCACCTTAGGGGGAGACAATCATGTACACAATAAAAAAAACTTGCTTTAATTAATTTGGCCATGATTATTTGGGTTGGTTAACACCTGTCTGGGGGTGGGGGAGGGGCGGGGAACCAAACCAACCAAACAAACAAAATAAAATTTCAGGGGGTTCCCAAGATCCTTTCAAATTCAAATTGGCTGTTTGGCTAAGCAGACTCCTGGAACACAGGGAAACACTTTACTTGTGTTTGCCAATTTGTTTATAAAGGATTCAAGTCAGCAACAGCCAAATGAGAGAGATACACCAGGCAAGTGGGCAGTGCAGAGAGCCTGGCCTTCCTCTGAGCCAGCCAGCTGCCCAGCACCCTGCTTAGTTCACCCCCATGTTCTCTAATTCTCCTCCTTGCAGACTGTCCACTGGGCCAAGTGCTCCAGAAATTTCTAAGCCTCTAACCATTCTGTTCTTTAGTGGCTGGCCGGCCTGTCAAGGAATCATGAAGGAGCTTCACTTTAAGAATATTAGCATAATGAGAGGTGTGATTGAAGGGATTCATTAGCATAACAAATGCCAATCATTCAGGAAATTCCAAGACTTTAAGTACTCCAGTGTTAGGAAGCAAGACAAAGGCTAGATGCCCATCTCATAATAGCAGTTCCAGATGCCAGGAGAGGAAATCATCTGAGGGAACATTTTATACAAATACATGAATTAAAGCCGGATGGCGGTGGCCCACACTTTTAATCTCAGCCCTTGGGAGGCAGAGGCAGGAGGATCTCTGGAGTTCCAAACCAGCTTGATCTACAGATCAAATTCCAGACAAAGCTACACAGAGAAACCCTGTCTTGAAAAAACCAAAAATGAAAAACCAACAATAAAAGCCAAATACATGAATTAAATATACAAGATACTAACTGAACACTTACTATGTTCTCTAAGGGTGGAGGTGAACACAGCACACCATAAACTTTATTTTTTTTTTAGTACTAGAGAGTGAACTGGGGGCCTCACACATGCTAGGCAGGTGCTCCCAATTCTGCACTGTGCATTTTTTTTCACTGAAAAATAATTTTGATGTATTTATTTTATTTTCTGTGTGTGTTTTGCTTGCATGAAAGTATGTACACCACATGTATACCTAATACCTGGAGAGGTCAAGAGGGTGTCTAGTCTCCTAAGACTAGAGATAATGATGGTTGTGAACAACCATGTAGGTGCTGGAAACTGAACCTGGATCCTCTATAGGAGCAACAGTGCTCTTAACCACTGGACCATCTCTCCAGGCCCCATTTTTCTGTTTGTTTTTCATTAAAAATAAAAGTATTTAGAGCCTGGCATAGTGGTGCGCACACCTTTAACCTCAGCACTTGGGAGGCAGAAGCAGTGAGTTCAAGGCCAATCTGACCTACATAGTAAGTTTCAGGGCTGTGTAGAGAGACCCTGTCTCAAAAAACAAATGGACAGCCCAGCGGTGTGGCGCATGCCTTTAATCCTAGCACTTGGGAGGCAGAGCCAGGCAGATCTCTGTGAGTTCGAGGCCAGCCTGGTCTACAGAGTGAGTTCCAGGAAAGGCACCAAAGCTACACAGAGAAACCCTGTCTCAAAAAAACAAAACCAAACAAACAAACAAAAAAACCAAACAGACAAGTATTTAGTGTGTGCATGTGTCTGTATGTGTGTGCATATGTGCATGACACACATGCATGTGCACAGGGCGCATATCATGGTGTGCATGTGACTGGAAGAGGACAGCTTTGGGGCCTGCACTTTACACTCTTAACAGGCAACAGAATGCAACTCCAGTGGCATGCATACCCAATAGAATTGTGTTAACCAGATGGTTCAGTGAGTAAAGGCTCTTGCTGCTAAGCCTGATGACCTGAGTTTGATCCTCAAGACCCACGTGGTAGAAGAAAAGAATCAACTCCTGTAAATTGTCCTCTGATTCCCACATGTGCACCATGGCACTTGAGTGCATGCCGTGGACAAATGTAATAAAAATCTTGAGACACCGAGGATGTGCCTGGGAAAAGCTTTCTGGGCCTTTCACACCATACACCAAGGTTCTGTGAGTTTAACGCAAGTCAAAGTGCTGAAATCTATTTAATACCAGGAGTGAACACCTAACTAACTAATCTTGCTCAAACAACCTAAGAGTCATGCTTTACTGGGGGGAGGGGGAGGGCTCATTTTCAGAGATGATATACAATGGTATATCCAGGCAACCTCTGACCTCTCCAGACAAGAAGGGAAATAAACAGGCACCCCAGTGAGGCGAGTTAGCACCATCAGAGCTCTATGACAAAAGCCCTCACCCTCCCCTAGGTTAGCAAAAAACAAAGCTGTCCTTCACTGATTTAAAAACTGAAAGAACTGCAGGAGGTGGTGGTAGGCAGAAGGATCTCTGTGAGCTCAAGGCCAGCCAGGTCTCCACAGTGAATTTCAGGTCAGCCAGAGCTACACTGTGAGAGCTTGTATACAAAAGAAAGGTGCTTGGGATCAGACTCAGGGCTTTGTGCATGTTAGGTAAGCAAGCATCCTATCACCTGTGCCGCTCCAGCCCAGAGGTCACAGATGTTTGGGTAGAGGTGTTCACAGCTGCGCTATTTACTAGTCAGAAGGTAGCGCTAGCCGGACTGCCATGCGTCTGGGTCCAGACTGGGCTATACAATTAAGACCCTGACTCTAAACACAAAAAGAAACAAAAGGTGAAGTAGGACGCCTTTAATCCCAGCCCTAAGGAGGCAGAGGCAGCCGGATCTCTGAGTTCGAGGCCAGCCTGGTCTACAGAGTGTGTTCAAGGACAGCCAGGGCTACGTAGAAACTCTTGTCTCAAAACAACAACAGATGAAGTAAAAAGCCAGCCACAGTGGCTCATGACTGCAATAATCCTGGCAGTCTGCAAACCAGGTGGGAGGAATACCACAAATCTGAGGCCAACCTGGCCCACACAGTAGGTGCTAGGCCAGCCAAAGAAAACAACAGAAAAGAAAGAGCGCAGGAGAGCGAACCGGAGACACACCACAGCTTTCCTCTCTGAGGTAGAAAGGCAGGGATGGGAAATGCGTTTCGGTTGCCATGGAAATGGGAATGGGAGTTGGCTGGGGCTGGCAGTAGCTGCAGCTGGGGTGGAACAAGCAGCCTGGGAGCTGGCCCTGTGGCAGAGGGGGCTTCCAGCTGGGGATAAGACAACAGGCTTACCTGGAAGGAAGAGGGAGGGAAGGAGACAGACACTGTCTCAGACTCAGGAGCCCATGAATTCTGCAGTCATTAGGAGTGGCACAGAACAGGCTGTGTGCGTCTGTGCTGCATAAGCGTCCCACAGGCCTGAAAAACAAGAAGCAAAATAAACCCAAGGCCTGGAAAAGAACTGAGTGTGTTTGTTGTCAAGAAGCCCCAGACTGGAGAGTGACAAGAGGCACGGGGACTGGCGGCACACTGTCCCTCAACTCTATCCCCAGCACACCCTTCAGACCGAGCTGTGGTAGGGGGCACCCGATTGGCTCCTCCTCTGCTCTCTGCTGTTCCTGAGGCGGGCGGGAGGGCTCTATGGTGCTGGGGTATGAGGGGCTTCTAGAGGACTTACAGCTCTGACTGCTCTCAGGGCCGTGTGCTGGGGAGACGTCTTAGGCCTACAGCAGTAATGGTCCTCTCCAATCCCTCTGCTGCGTGTATCTGAGGCAATATTATGCTATCCATTCCTGTCCCATTCCTATTCTTAAACTCAGAGCTGGGTGGGTGGCCAGGGTGACTGCAGAATATAAGGGACTCAAGCTTGGGATTTTGTCTTTTTCTGAGGTAGGAAGGGGGCAATTGAGAAGACTCCGCAGACGCAGACTTGCTGCCAAGCCTGAGTGAGGACTTGAGCGCAATCCCCAGGCCCATGTGCTGGAAGGAGAGAACAGACCGCTGCAGATTGTTCTCTCTCTCCCCGCTCACACACACAACACCTCCACCACACACAAATGAATAAAGGTTTTTAAAGAGAGAAAAGAGTAGCTGGGTGGCTGGAAGTGTGACTAAATGGAAGAACACTTGCCAAGCATTCCTAAGGCCCAGGATTCCATCCCCAGCACCGAGGGAGAAAGGAAAGGAAGAGGAGAGAGTGAGACAGAGACAGAGACAGAATGAATATAAATGAGAACTGATTTACTATGTAGGCAGGCTGGTCCTGAACTGATGGCTCAAAAGGTCCTAGTTCCTTAAGTAGCTGGGTGCCACATGTTGGATCCACTTAACCAGTTTTTTTTTCCCTTTCTTTCTTCCTTCCTCTTCCTCCTCCTCTTCTTCTTCCTCCTCTTCTTTTCTTCTTCGACTCTCTGGTGGGGGGTCTCTGGGTGTAGAAGAAAGTGTTGAGCCTCCTGGTGGCGAAGCACGGCTTGTGCTGGAGCTGCAACCCGAGGCGAGGCCACAGGAACTTGATCTTGGAGTTGCGGAACTGCTTGAGGGCCACTGGGCAGGACGTGCCTTCTTCAGTCTCTTCCACCTTCATAATCTGGAGGGAGCGCGCATGTGCGCGGGCACAGTGCCGGCCCCCCAAGTCTTAGTGGCACTGTGAGATGTCGCCAGCCACGGTCAGGTACCGATACTCGCGGTACAGGTTGTGTGTGCAACCGCGGGAGCCATAAGCATAGCCAGACGCTGAAGGTCTTCCGCACATAGCGGCAACTTGTCAAACACCTGCCTGCAGTACACTGTCTCCCCTGATGACTTCATCTTCAGTGGCGACGGGAAATACCAGAAGCGGAACTTGGCTACCACGTGGTTGGGTGCGAAGATACACATTCAGTACAGGGGTGGTGTGCGGCACTTAGGAGCTGGCAAACAGCACCCCACCACCTTGTACTCCGGAAGTGTGCCCGAAGTCTTCAGGGAGCTCTGTCTGCGTTCACCGCCACCCACAAAAGGAAGGGACCCAGTTTTTCAAACTGAGTGATAGAGCAGGACACCTGACTCCTTCTCTCCTCTTAGCTTCTGTGTACATACAGACACACACACACCTGCATACTCAGATGTGGGTATACCACACACATGTACCACCCCACCCCAAATTAGAAAGAAATGGAAAGACGCCCATGCCCCAGACATTGAAGACTTCATACTGAGATACTAATAGGACTCTAAGTGATCTACAGACTGAGTCTCATAAAGATTCCAAGCGTATTGTTTTGTTCTGATTTGCAGTTCTAAGGATCCAAACCAGGGCCTTGCACCTGCTGGGCAAGTGCTGAGCTCTACACCCATGCCTTTTCATTTTTCATTTTGAGACGGAATCTTGCTTCCATGCTGGCCTCCAACCCCAATCTTCCAGGCTTAGCCTCCTGAGTACTGGGGTAAGTTGTACCAGCCCCAGTAGTGTCTAGCCAAAACAGAAATTGTACTACGGAGCCACAGTGCTCAAGACAATGTGCTAGGATTGAAGAGGAAGCTATCTAGGCCAGTACAGCGGAGGAGCAATCCTAGAAACCAACCCTTGCAGGTCTGATCGGATGATTTCAGCACGGCATCAGAACTCCTGAGAAAGGGTAGTCTCTTCAACAAACGATTGGGAAACTGGACATCCATATACCAAAGGCTGACTCTGGACCCTGGCTGCCAGTCACACACAGAGAGGAGCTCACACATGTCAAAGGTCTGAATCTGAAACCCTCGGGGGAGAATATGAGGAGGCTTTATGGCATGGCACTGGTGACGGTTTCCTAGACAACATCGAAAGCACAGAAGAGCGAACTGAAGCCTCACCAATTAAACACGCCTCTCATCCCCGCACTCGGGAGGCAGGGGCAGGCGGATCTCTGGGTTCGAGGCCAGTCTGGGCTACAGAGCGAGTTCCAGGAGGGCCAGGGTTATTTATACAGAGAAACCCTGTCTCGAAGAGAAAAAAAAAAAATTAAGACTTCTGAGGCGGCTGTGGTGGCATCCACTTGTAGTCTCAGCACCTGGAAAGCTGAGGGAGGAAGACTGCTGGAAGTTTGGGGCTAGCCTAGGCTACACAGTGAGTTCCAGGCAGGCCATCAATGGCTACAGAATAAGACAATCTCAAAATAAATAAAAAAACGATCAAACACAACAAATAACAAACTTGTATATTTCAAATAACGGGAAGAATTGAAACAGCAACTCTAACTGACAAGGAACTGATAATCCAGAATTATGACAGAATTACAAATCAGCAGCTAACCCCCAGCCTGATTAAGATACGGGCAAACGAAGCTAAGGAGATGGCTTGTTTGATTAAGTGCCTGCTCTGGTCACAGGAGGACTTGGCTGCAGTGTGGATTCCCAGGACCCGTGTCAAAGGCTGGGCTGGCACTTACCCAACCTATCCAGCTCTGGGGGTGGGGTGGGGTGGTGGAGACAGGAGGACCTCTGGGGCTCACTAGCCAGCCAATCTAGCTAACCGGCGAGCTCCAGGGCCCGTGAGAGACACTGTCTCAAAAACTAAGGTGGAAGGGCTGTAAAGACTGCTCAGCAGTTAAGAATGTGGCTTGTTGCTCTTGCAGAGGACCCAGGTTTCATCCCAACATCTGCATCGTGGCTCCCAACCATCTCTAACTCTAGTTCTGGGGAACCTGATCCCCTTTTCACCTCTGTGGGAACCAGGCATGCATATGGTACACATATACACACGCAGGCACAATACTCATACACGTAAAATAAATAAATCAAAGGGAAAAAAAAGAAATAATAAAGAAAAAAAGTTGAGGGTTGGACAAAACATTGAAGTCCACCTCTAGCCTCCATATGCATACACCCACCACACACATACACCATATGCACACACACACACACACACACACACACACACAATTATGTGCACACATACATACCGTGAAACAGGAGCAAAGGACTTAAACAGCTATGTCTTCAAAGAAGCCATTCAAATGGGAAATCAGTACATGAAAAAAAAAATGCTCAGTGCCAGAAGTTGGGTGTGGTGGTACACACCTGAAATCGTATCTCTGAGAGGAGAACCTCTCTCAAAACACTGAAAGAAAAAAGATGCTCAATATCACTAACTGTTAATTAGAAAAACATTAAAACTGCAAACAGGCAGGAGCAGAGTCCTGACACAGAACACACACCTACTACAGATGACTCCCTAGGTTCAGGCCCAGTAACCACCTCAATAGAACTAAAATGGTAAATTTTGTGACTTGTATATTTTAACCACCAGAAAATTCACAGCTACACAGAGACATAATGGAAGCGATGCAGGGTCTCTGTCTCGTCAAAGCTCACCACAGGTGCCAAGCCCAAAGCCTGTACCAGGAGGTCAGTGATGCACAGGAGAGAGGGATGAGAGAGGAGTCTTGCTCAGGGGGGTGGCAGCCCTGGCTGTCACAGGCTCTGAGGTGGTAAGTGCCACAAAGCAGGAGTGTGTCTGTGGCTCTGGCTGTTCCAGGGAAGAAAGGGGACTTGCTGCTTGGCTCTGGAGCAGTGTCACAGTAGAAGTGGCGGTTCTGGTGGGTTTGAGGGGACGAGGATGAACAAACCTCTGAAGTGGTGGTGGGCACACTGAGAAGGCAATTTGTTTGCTGGATTGTGATGTGATGAGAGGCAGAAGGTGGGTGAGAATGCTGGGTGGGAAGGAAGAGGAGGAGACCAGAGAGGTGCTGACTCACTGCCACGAGAGCCTTGTTACCTTAGAAGGAAATCTAGAAGGAATCTGCAGGCCAGACTAACACCAGTAACAAGTGATGCTTCCATGGGCCATGTTATGTGCATGGCACTAAACACTGGCAGGTGGCGACATTGATTCTGTTTTTTTAGCTCAGAAAACAGAGGCTCAAGAGATAAAGCAATTTGCTCAGAAGCACAGCCAGGCAGCAAGAGCTGGATCTGGGGTATGAACCAGCCCTTATAGGGGTCTTGAACATCAATACATTTTAAGAAATCTTTCCAAGGGTAGTGATGGGGAGTTATAGCTCAGTGGTAGAGCACTTGCCTAGCATGTATAGGACTTGGGTTCAGTCCCCAGAACCACAACAAACAAGTCAGTGTTTGGGCTTGGGGCTAGCTAGGATGCTTGTTGAAGCCTAGCACCATCACCATCACCACCGAAGCATGACTATGGTTTGTTACAAATATACTGAACAGGATGTCACTGTCGGATAACTGTAGGAATATACCTTAGTAAATGTAAGACAGTGAAATAGGGGAACTCTGGGGTTATATGCTAACTCTGGACTACTGGATCAATCATGTACATTTAGACTATTTAAAAAACGTAAATTCTGGGCCAGAGAGATGGCTCAGTGAGAAAAGGATTTGCTGCCAAGCCTGGTAGCAGGAGCTCCATACCTGGGACCCACACGGCAGAAGGAAGGAGAGAATCAACTCCATAAAAAGGCATCTTCTAAGGACTGGAGAGATGGCTCAGTGGCTAAGAACTCTTACTGCCCTTGCAGAGGACCCAGGTTTGTTTGCCAGCACCTACATGGTAGCTTACAACCAGTTCCAAGAGATCAGATGCTTTCTTCTGGCCTCTGAGGGCTCTTGCACGAATGTAGTGCACATAAACTCATATAGGCACACACACACACACAATCAATCAATCTTTAAAAAGATAACAATGCCAGGCATGGTGGCACATGCCTTTAATCCCAATACTTAGGAAGCAGAGGCAGTCAGATCTCTGTGAGGTTGAGGCCAGCCTGGTCCATACAGTGCGTTCCAGGACAGTCAGAGCAAGGAGACCCTGTCTCCACAAAAAGGGTAATAAAGTAGTGTGTGTGTGTGTGTGTGTGTGTGTGTGTGTGTGTGTGTGTGTTTTATTTAAAACAAGCAAATGTGGGGATGAAGAGATGGTTCTGTGGTTCAGAGGACTTGCTGCTCTCCCAGAGTTTGGCTCCCAGCATGCACCTGTACCAGGAAGTTCACAACTATGGGTAACTCCAGCTTCAGGGGATCTGATTTTTCTGGACCCACACTTTCACTCACATGCACACACCCACAGGTAGACACAGACACACCTACACATAAGTAAAAATGAAAATTAAGCTTTGAAACAAAGTAAATTCAGAAGCTGTCCCAGCACAAGTACAGAGGAGCTGGGCTGACGCGTCTCTACCTTGCCTGCTGACTGGCAGAGGGCCACAGACACACCAAGGACAGTGTGTGTTCTACTTTATCAGATTCCCTGAGGTCAGGACAGTGCCTCTTCCA
>CABHPQ010161428.1:0-25507 GCA_902168405.1 Peromyscus aztecus | reverse complement strand
AAAAAAACCAGTTCAAGAAATAATTATAATGAAAGGCTTAGAAAAGTAGATTTAGCAAAGCCAAAGAAATGAAAAGACCATACAAAAGTATCACTAAAAAAACAAAAAACTCTCTAAGTATATAAAATGTTTAAGAAAATGCTATGATAGATTTTCCTATCTCTGTTAAATTTGAACTAGTGATGAAGTCGCTTCAAGCTTTATTCTCCATACAGGTTAATAAAGCTTTTTGAGACTGGCTAATTTAAGAAAGTCTTCTGGGGGTTGGGGATTTAGCTCAGTGGTAGAGCATTTGCCTAGCAAGCACAAGGCCCTGGGTTTGGTCCTCAGCCCTGACTAAAAAAAGAAAGTCTTCTGGTACTAATAGGATGAAGTAGAGTATTTATCAGTATGATTTTCCTAATAAGTTTCTTGCTTCTCATCATGACCATTGAAGGTAGCTTTTAATTAACATTATACGGTTACATAATACTACATAAATTGTGTGTGTGGGAAAAGTAATTATCTCTGTTTTAGATAATAGTAAAGCTCTTTTAACTTTTTAAAAATAATACCCATTAAAAAAAAGACTTACTGGTTCATAAAAGTAATGTCAGTATTCTCTTGACCAAAGGTAACTTTCATAGTGATACCTTAGGTATATACTTTCCTATATATGCTGTGATCCAGTTGAAAAATTGGCTTCCACTTCTATTTTCAGTGTGTTTATTCCTTAGTTTTATATAAACTATTTCATCTTATTTTTATTTAATCTTAAATTCATTTATTTATTTTTGCATTGGTGGATCTCACACCCAAGTTTCATACATGCTAGACAAGTATTTTACCATGGAGCTACATGTCCAGCTCCATAGTATTTCATTTCATTGTTTAGCTTCGTGTTGTTTGAGATAGGTTCTTACTATGCAGCTCATGATACTTTTGCCTTGGCCTTCACCAATGCTGGGACTTAAGTGTGTGTCACCTAACTCAGCTTTACACTGTCAACTTTAAATGTGAAGAGAGAGATGTATTTAAAGTTGTGTGATTTTAAATAATCTTGGTCATTTTTGTTTAATTTTCAGCCGTTTACTTCCTGTTGTATTGGTTCAGCTGGGCAAAGAACCACCACTCCTCCACCTTCTCAAATCCCAGACCCACCATTTTCTACTCCCATTAGCCCTCACCGGACATCATTTGGTGGAATATTGTCATCAGCCTCCTGGGGAGGAACTACTGAAAAATCAAAATTAGTTACCAAATTAATTTCCGCTGGAACCCAAGACAGTGAATGGGGTTGCCCCACATCCCTGGAGGGCCAGCTAGGATCTGTTATTGTATTCCACGAAGCACTGCAGCCTCCTCAGGTCAAGGCTTTATATTTAGCAGGTGAGCATGTACAGTCACAGTATTTAGCATTGTCTTTTCCCCCCTTTTGCCTGAATGTATCCTAAAGAGTTATTTGAAGAATCTTTTCTTTCATTCATTCATTCATTCATTCATTCATTCATTCATTCAATCATATTTTGGGGATCTAGTACATACTAAGCAAGCGGCCTAAGCACTGAGCTGTTACAAACCTGTGGTTGTTTTCATTGGAACTGAAAGGAAAAGTCTGTTGTGTCTTATACTTTTTTTGTAGGCATAACTAAAAGTAGCATTTAGGAAATATTTAAAGATTTATTTGTGTGTGTGTGTGTGTGTGTGTGTGTGCGCGCGCGCGCACGCACCTTTCTCATGTGCACCATGTGTGTGCAGGTGTCCTAACAGGCCAGAGGGAATCGGATCCCCTAGAACTGGAGTCACAGGCAGTTGGGAGCTGCTTGGTAAGGTGCTGGGAACCGAACCCAGGTCCTCTGCAAGAGCAGGAAGCGCTGTTAACCACCGAGCCGTCTTTCTAGCCCCATTTTGAGTAATATTTAAATTTCTTAATCCTTGAAACTGCTGCCTGTGTTAGTCTCTTGGGGTTGCCATAGTAAATTACTACAGACTGCCTTAATCACCAGAGTTTATTTTCTCACATTTCGGGGGGTAAAAGTCCAAGATTAAGGTGATATTAATGTTGTTTACTAGTGAGGCTTCTCTTTGTTTTGGGGGGCCCCTTTCTTACTGTAATTTCAACTTGATCTTCCCTCAACATGTACATGGACAGAGAAAAGAGATCTCTACAGTGTCTCTTCCTTTTCTGATGAGGGACCCTGTCAGATTAGGACTCAATTCTTACGACATTATTTAACTTCAGTTTTCTGTTTAAAGACTCTATTTACAATACAGTCATATTGGAAATTATGTTTTTAGAGTGAATTTTAAGGTCATTCAGTTCCATCCGTAACACTATCAGTTCTTTTGACAGATGTTAATGAGTTGGTGAAATCGAATATAAGCCTATCTACATAAGAAATCATATAGCTAATTTCAAAATCATGAGTCTTGTTCCAGAACTTGTCATTTTTATAATTCATTTATTAATGTACCTGAAGAATTTCTGAGGGCAGGACACTTAGATAATCTTGGATAACATTGTAAATGTTCTTGTTTTGTTTTTTTTCTTTTGGCTATGATTTTCAATATAATATATTAAGTACTACTTAATTCTAACATTAGAGTTTTATAGTTGTATTCTATCAGAATATTCTGAATTTAAATCTTTTAAGAGTCATGGACATAATTCTGCAGAGTAGCTTGTTTTTCATCAAAACATCCTGCTCCGATGGCCTGAATGTTTCAAGATAATAGGACCCCAGTGTTAATGTGTGAAGATAGGTGGATCCTAGGAGCTTGATGTCTAGCTAGTCTATCTAAAATAATGAGCTTCATGTTGAATAAAAGATCTATTTAATAAAAATAAGGTGAATTTGGTTGTGGCACACACTAGAATATGCTGAATAGGCAGAGGCTAAGGAGGAGAAAGATACAGGAAGATGGCCAGCATCTTCCTTTGGCCTCATGAGCACATGTACCTACCTGTACATATGTGCACACATCACACACACACACACACACACACACACACACACACACACACACACGTTTTTCTTCCATTGTATGTCTAGTGGATCCTTGTTTGAGCTTGCATTTCAGTTGCAGATGAAATTGAGCGCTGTTACTTAGATTACTTACACTGTTCCCAATACTTTCCATTTCTCTGCCTTCTGTTCACATTGAAGTTTTTCTTTAAGACAGGGTCTTATTATGTAGCCCCGGCTGGCCTTGCGCTTACAGAGATCTGCTTGCTTCTGCCTTCTGAGTGCTAGGATTAAAGATGTATAACTCCATGCCTATTATCTCGTTAATTTTTGATGTTTTTCTATTTTTTTATTCTTTTGAGTTTATTTACAGTAAATCAATACAATTTTTGTGTTTTATAATATTTCCATATGCTACATACAGTATTCTTTCTACAGCAGAGATTGATAATCTCCCCAAATTTTTTAGGTTTTGGAAAAGTTTATAGGTGACGTAAAACTAAAGTACATGTTACACAGTGTGCTTTAGCTGTGTTATTTTGAGTAACTTGAAACATCTTGGTTTCAAATTTTGTTCTGGTAACACCAAACTAAGGAGACCATGTATATTCAGTGATGTATGTTGTGTGTAACTGATTTCAGGTCCAAATTGCTTAAGCCCTTGGAAGTGTCAAGACTGTGATATGGCCGACCTGCCAAGTAACATCCTCCTTCATTACACAGCAAAGGTCAGAGTAAATGCATGGATTATCTGTCCATAGTTACAGCTGCTGTGAGCTTGAATTCATTGTTTATTCCTTTGTCATTTCAGTGGGTAATTGAGGAGGGGCTTCAGTCCTGATTTTTAAAAAGTTAGGGATTTTCAAAGGAAGTTGATAAATAGCAAAAATTAAGGCACACCTCCCCAAGTAGAGTTCAGGTGCTGTGTCATTCTACTAGTGTGAATTGGACTAATCTATGTCATTCTACTAGTGTGAATTGGACTTGCCTTTGTCATTCTGCTAGTGTGAATTGGACTAGTCTATGTCGTTCTGCTAGTGTGAATTGGACTAGTCTGTCATTCTACTAGTGTGAATTGGACTAGTTTCGGGAATTTGTTGAGTTGGTTTTAGTGGATGAAACCTTTTCAACTTGTATTTCTTTAGTTATCTGGAGAGGTGAAACAGTTGTACTTAAACTTTGATTTGGTTTTTTAAAATGTGATGTTGAGTAGGGGGGGGTGGTATTTTCTAAAGGATAGAAAACCTTTCCAGTATACCTGCCATGTCTAGTTGTTTTCCTTCAAAGACCCAGTTAGCAAAAGTAATTGGAACTAGCGCAGACTGAAGGAAAAAAGATGTAAGGGACAATTGGAAGGAAGAAAGCAGAGAAGTGTCACAACAGCATTATTTGCCTTTATCATAGTTAGTGTTATGTTGCCACAGAAAATACTTTATTGTGTGAGATAATATAGAACACCTTTTTCTAATTTAGCAAGCTGGTACATGATCATACTATTTATTTGTTATAGCTGACCTAATAAACTTACTGATTTTATGTTCTGTCAGCTTTGTATTTTGATAAAGTTCAAACCTTAGAAGTTTAAAAAAAAAGTAGTATAATACTAAATATTCCTTACCCAAATTAGCCAATTGTTAGCATTTTGTTGTATCTGATGACTTTTTCTCAGGTCATTTGTAAAAGCAGATTGGTATAGCTATACAACTTTATCCCTGAATGTTTACTTAATTACTTACGTAATTGAGTATATAATCTGTATTCAGTTTTCCCTAAAAATACTTATTTAGCAAAAATTAGTTTTGATCCAGTCAAGATCCATGTACTTTCCCCACAGTATGTTTGTTCACCAACCATAACCACTTTCTGTCTTGGCTACTGTTAGTCTTTCCTTTCCTAGTCGTCTCCAGCGTGCAGACAGATGCCGAGGAAATCATTGGATCTAATCCAAATAGTATGCTGAGTGGCATATTCTTTTGATTGGTTTATTTTGTGTTTTTTGTTTTTGTTAGACTGACATATTCTTGACATGTAATGGACATCTGGTTTTTAGTTTTATGGTTGTCACCTCTTTACAAAGTAATTTTGAATCTGATGTTATTAAGATTGTATTTTTTGTGACTTTTTTTTGTTTGTTTTTGTTTTCCGAGACAGGGTTTCTTTTTGTAGTTCTGGCTGTCCTGGAACTCACTCTGTAGACCAGGCTGGCTTCAAACTTACAGAGATCTGCTGACTCTGCCTCCTGAGTGCTGGGACTAAAGGCATGCACCACCACTGCCCAGCTTGTGACAGAAATAAAAAAAATCTATACTATCAAAAATTAGTTACTGTCTTATTTTTTCCCCAAGAAATGTGATTACTATGTAGGAAAATCAGTTTATTAAAGGTTTGTTTCTCTAAAATGGTGTACGTAATGATGCATGTCTCTAAAGTGAAGTGAGTTCATGGAGCTCTTGCATTCGTCATATCCTTTTTTTTTGGAGATTGATGAAGTGCTTTAAAATGATGTTGTAAGGGACAAGTTCTACTTGGTTTAATCTCTTTCACCAGCTTTTTGAGCACTTTTTAAAAATAACCCAAGTATTAGTAAATGCTAGTTTGTTAAATGGTTTGTTGAAGACTTTTCACTAGTCAGCTCTTTTTCATTCTTGTCCTTATTTGTAGTAGGTGTTTAGTCATCTTTTTCTTTAAAATTTGGTGTTGTCTTTGTGCCAAGAACTGAATGCAGTGATGACCTACTTTTGATAAATGAGTGCTTTACAAGTTAGTCCCTGATTTTTTTTTTTATGAGACATTAATGACTTGAGATGGATTAGTAAGTAAAGAACTTAATGTCTAAACATAACGACCAACTTTGGATCCCCAAGCACCTGTATAAAAGCTGGCCCCTCTGATGTGTGCCTCTCACCTCAGTGGTAGAGTGTCTGTCATTGACAAGTGGAGAGATTGCTTGCTAGTAGTCTAGCTGATTGGTGAGCTCTAGATTCAGTGAGAGACCCTGTCTCAAAGAAGGTAGAGAGTGATTAAAGACATCTAAGACCTGATGTCTGCCTCTGGCCTCCACAGACATAGACCTGATTGTATGCCCCCACACAGATAGATAGATAGATAGATAGATAGATAGATAGATAGATAGATAGATAGATAGAGATAGAGAGAGAGATAGAGAGAGAGATAGAGAGAAAGAGAGAGAGAAAGAGAGAGAAAGAGAACGAGAACAGTAAAAGGCAAATGCTAGGCAAGTTATTAATTGATTTTATTATGTACTTTTAAAATAATAATTATGTACTTCTATATAATTAAAGTTATGTTTTGTTCTAATTGCACTAAGATGCTTGTTGTATTTTTCTTTTGTTCTTAGGCTTGCAAAAATTCAATTTGCCTCGACTTGTCTACTAATTATTTGCATGGAAGATTAACAGGAAACAAAGTAGTTAATTGGGACATTAAGGTAAGTTAATAATAATAATATACAATGGGCAACATAATATAATTTAAGTTTATTTTTAAGTTTACTTAAACATAGCACATAGCTAGAATCTTTTTTTTCTCCCAGTACTAGGAACTGGACCCAGGACATTCTGTATTCTGGGCATCTGCTTTGCCACTGAGCCACATTCCTAGGCCCTGTGTGATGATGAGGGGGAGAAGGTGCATGCCTGTGTATAATGCTAGAAATCTGTTGTTCTTCACTTACTGCTTTGATTGAACTGAAAGCTTGCCTTTTAGGCTAAGCTGAGTCAGTGAGCTCTCAGGATCCTTGTGTCTCTGTTCTCCTGGTGCTGCAGTTTTCAGGCAGTCCTGCCCAGAGTTTTACATGGTGCTTGGGATTTCAATTCAGAGCTTAGGTTCTCATGCTTGCAGAGCAAGAACTCTATGCACTGAACCATCCAACCTACTCAGTGAGATGGCCCAGGGTTTATCTTTTAAGCATCACCAAACTGAATTAATAATAGGTCTCTGTTAAAATTTTATGTAACACTGGACATGATGGTGCATGTCTTTAATCTCAGCACTCAGGAGGCAGAAAGACACAGATCTCTTTGAGTTTGTGTTCAGCCTTGTCTATATAGGGAGTTCCAGGCTGGCCAAGGCTATTTATTGAGACTCTGTCTCCAAAATAAAATAAAACAAAAACCTAAAATGAATGAATGAATGAATGAATGATAATTCGGATTTATATTGTGAAGGATGAATAGGTACAGTAGTTGAATGACTGACTGAAACTTACTTACCTTTGTAAACTATGCCATCAACCTACCCAACTTAAAAACGCTATTCCTTGTATTCATATATTGCATATATTCTTAGTTGCATACCTTGTAATATTGGCTTTACAAGACTAGGTCTGTGTGCTATAAATAGAAACTTAATTATCTCAGGTATGCTGTGCAGATCTGAAAACCAGTCTTTAATACTTTGTATTGTAGCTATGCAACTCAACTAATCAAACATTTTGTCTAATGTGGGATACAACAGGAACAGAATTATTAAGAGAAAAACAGTTGTAAGTTTGATGCTTAAGTAAAATCAAAGCCCTCCTCCTCACAGGAAAAAAAAAAAACAAACCAAAAAAACCAAGAAGGAAGATATTTGCCATCCAAAATGTTCAGTTACTACTATACAGAGAGTTCTTTAAAATCAGTATGTTTTCCCCCCAACACACACTTTTTATCTAATGAGTAGAATAAATTTTAGATCATTTAAAAATATCAAAACAAAGTAGCAGGCGTGTAGTATATGAATAAGTCTTGAACTCTCGGGTACAACATAAAGACTCTGGTATTGGGAGGTTTTGCTGAGTAAGTGTCCTGTAGCTGCAGTTGTGACAGGTGACCGTGTGAGGTGGGAGGTTTGCTGATCTCCTCCTCTTCTCCCTTCCCTCTCTGCTTCTCTTCCCTCCCCGTCTCCTCCTCTACTCCTCTTTTTTCTTATCCCTCCCAGGCTGGCCTTGAACTTGGAATGTTCTTGCCCTATCCTTTCTTGTAGTAGTTATAAGGGTGCAATCACACGTCAGTGTAGGTCTGAATGTTGTAATGACTAACAAAAGAGGAGCTTTATTAACATCCTCTGTATGGCAGGCATACAGCACTTTTCATATTTTAGCTTACTGTACCCATTCCACCTTTTGTTAACTAAAATTAGAAGAGTCGGTCATACTTCTGGTTCCTCTTCTGTGTTTTTAATACATAACTGTGTGGTGACAGCTGCTTGTTCTTAGCATTGTTAGAGTTACATCACACGTTACCTGTGTTTGCACTTCTTCGATTCTAAAAAACAAGCATAGAAAAATGGCCTGAAATGGTCTCTTTTAATATAAGTTATGGTTATCTTTGAGACTGTCTGCTTAAATATCTTCCAGCTTAGGCTATCTTATACATTACTTAAGGTTTATTAACAAACTGTATCTTCATATATCCTGTAGATATTAAATTATACCATTGTTCTTACATTGTAGTATTAAAAAATTAATTTTGTTTTCAGGACATCATCAATTGTATAGGTGGGTTAAATGTACTTTTTCCTTTATTGGAACAAATAAGCCACTTTATTGAAGGACAGACTTCTGAAGGAATGAGTGAAAACACAGTTCCTGAATTTATAACACCTATTGAACAAGAATGTATGGCATTGGCCTCCACAAAGGCATCAGGTAATAAAATTACATTAGCCTAAATTAGTCATTTAGAATGTTGATAATTAATTGGAAAATAAAATGCCATACCACTTAAATATTTATAGCTGTTGTAGCCGCCCTCCTGAGCCGGCATAGTTCAGTAAGTTTGTAATACTTTGGTTAAAACAGGGAAGAGAGTTAACTGTACTTTTGACTATCCTTAGTTTATACTCTTAGTGGGAAAAAAACTCACCACATTGTTAAATCACGGTAAAGAAAGTATTTGCATATGAATACAATTACATAGTAAGTTGCTGCTTTTTCTGATTTCATTGTATAAATGAATCTTGGAGGCAAGCTACTGAATTGGACTGCTTCTTTGTTACAGTGTGTATTATGATATAAAATGTGCAATATAAAAGTGATGAGAGTGACTATGATAATCATGTTTTCCTGGTTTCACAGAGTCAAGACTAGAGAAAAATCTAGTTGCAACATTTATCTTGATTGTGAAGCACTTTATTCAGAGACATCCTATCAACCAGGATAATCTTATTCAGTCCCATGGAGTTGCAACGCTTGGTGCCTTACTTCAGAAGGTAATCAAGTTTAACACGATACTGATTTATCAAGTGATGGTCATAAATGACTGTTGTGATTTTATTCCTGCTAATAAATGTTACTAATGATTACTATATTACAGCTCAAGTTGTATTAATACATATGACTTGTTTCACAAGCAGCTTTTATAAATTTTAATAGAATAATACAAATTACTTATATACGAATATATGCTCTTTTAGGACTGGAGAGATGGCTCAAAGGTTAAGAGCACTGGCTGCTCTTCCAGAGGTCCTGAGTTCAATTCCCAGCCACCACATGGTGGCTCACAACCATCTATAATAAGATCTGGTGCCCTCTTCTGGCATGTAGGCAGAACACTATGTACATAATAAATAAATCTTTTTTTTTTAAAGGAATATATGTTCTTTGATGTATATTCCTTAGTTGCTAGGTGTAGTATTTGAGGTGTTTGAGAACCAGAAGACTGTTTCACACGACTAAGCTGGCATTGACTGTATGCATACATTCATTAGGAAATCCTCTGACTGTTGTGAGAGAGAAGAGAGCTGAGCTATTTGCAATAAATGAAATAAAAGTCTGTCTGCAACAACTAGGGATTGTCAGGTCACAAGAGTGGATCTTGCTATGTTTCCCAGGCTGGCCTCAAATTTGCAATTTTCTGCATCAGCCTTCTGAGTGCTAAGATTATAGATGTGTACAATTGTGCCTGACCTGATATATAAAGACAAATTTCCAGTTTAACCTGGCTTTCAGATAAGTTCCAATTTATAAGGAATAATTAAAGCAAATTGCAAGGTCACTTTGATTGGAAGTTTATTGCATATATCAGTATCAGGATTTGGCTTCTCTCCTGTAGGGTTTTTTTTTTGTTTTGTTTTGTTTTTTTTGTTTTTTTTTTTACCTTTAGCATCTGCTGAAAAGGCCCCATTGTAAGAGGTTTTGGAAAGGCAGGGGAAGCATTCCAAGAGACTGATGAGGCCAGCATGCCACTTTACCATGGTAGGTTTCTCCAGTGACAGTGCTGCAGGGAAGGCTCCCTGTGGAGAAGGCTGGTCTAGTGTTGCGTACCTTTTATCCCAGCATTTGGGAGACTGGTTTCTGTAAGATTGAGGCCATCTTGGTCTGAATAGATAGAGAGTTCTAGAACAGTCCAAGCTACATAGTAAGACCTTACCTCAAAAAAGAAAAAGAAAAATCAGTTAAGCTTTGTGTGATCATTTCAAATAACCACTGGGCAGTCTGGAAGATACAGAAACTGAGGCTGGGTGTGGTGGTGCACTCCTTAATCTCAGCACATGGTAGAGGGGGCAGAGGCAGGTGGATCTCTGAGTTTAAGGCCAGCCTGGTCTACAGAGTGAGCTCCACGGCAGCCAGGGTTGTACAAAGAAACCCTGTCTCAAAAAATTAAAAAGAAAGAAGAAGAAAAAAAAAAAGGAAGGCGGAAAGAAACGAAGGATGAGTGAATCTTACATGCCTGGTCGGATGCTCCTACCACTGGGAGACTGCCGTTTAGTGTCAGGTAGTAAGAAATTATTGAGGTTATTTCATGTGGGCAGAGGAGAGTTTTTGTACAGTCAACTTAAGATCTCTTTTCAGTAGTGTGCTTTCACGTGGTGTATAGCGCAGGCTCCTCTCCAAGGTCAGTTGCTGTGTAGCATAGAGACTGTCTTTGGAGGCCAGTTTATGAAGACCAGACTTAAGGGCACTGACCAGATGAGAAGACAGGCACATAGTGAAACTGATATTGAAAGGATTCCTAGTCCACACCAGTTTTGTTATGGTCAACCTAGGATGCCAGCATGCAAGTTTATAGCCTGCTTTCTGGGGAACTACTAGTTTACCATTCCTTTGAAGCTCTCTACAAAATCATTTTATAATGTTATTGAGAGACTTGCTTATGAAGTTGGGGTATAAGTCATTTTCTTGGGTTTAACTTATTTAATGTGCTCATCAAAGCAGAGGAGTGGGGGAATGAACACAGTCTTGTCCATCTCACGGGGTTGTAAGGGAAAGGTGTAGTGGGCCCTGGGAAGAGGAACTGAGGATGTGAGGAAGTCCTCACTCCATGTGCAGTGATTGCATTTTCTAGATCTGTATATGAGAGGAGTAATTCTTTAAAGTTTTCTGGAGAGAGTTTTCTTTTTTATTTCGTTTTATTTTTATGTGCATTGGTGTTTTGCCTGCATGTTGTCAGATCCTCTGGAACTGGAGTTACAGACAGTTGTGAGCTGCCATGTGGGTGCTGGGAATTGAACCCAGGTCCTCTGGAAGAACAGCCAGTGCTCTCAACCTCTGAGCCATCTCTCCAGCCCCACCTTCTGGAGAACTTTCTAAGCTTTGTCATATACTGGTTCATATTTTTGTGGTTTCAGTTCCTTCATCTGTTAGCTCATGGATTCTGTAGCTGGATTGCCTGAACTTAAAACTTGCAAGCTGAATTGTTTGGAGATGCTGTTTCATGCTCTGCCTGAGATTTTCTGTCTGTAAAATGGGAGTGATGATAATTTCTTAGAGTGTGGCTGTGTGGTGGTAGCACACACCTTTAATCCCAGCAATTTGAGGCAGAGACAGGATCTCTGTGAGTTTGAGGCCAGCCTGGTCTACAGAGTGAATTCCAGGACAGGCTCCAAAAGCTACAGAGAAATTCTGTCTCGAAAAACAAAATAAACAAACAAATAATTTCTAAGAGTGTCTGTAAAAATTTAGAGTGATAAGGTGCTTTGAGCATTAAGAAGAAAGCCTTTAGCAATATGACATTAGGAAAATATGATCCAGTGTTAAATTAGAAACTTTATTAAGTTACTTATATTTTGTACCACTTTTTATTCTCTATTTTAGGGACATTCTGAATTATTTGAAGTCATAGTTTCATACTATTATTTAAACTGACCTTTATGAAACCCCTTTCTGTTAAATTTTAGGTGCCAGGTACCCTAATGGATGTTAATGTTTTGGTGGCAATTCAATTACTAATTGAACAGGTATCATTAGAAAAAAACTCACTGTTGCTTCAACAAATGTATCAGTATTTACTCTTTGACTTCCGAATTTGGAACCGTGGAGATTTTCCTTTTCGAATTGGTAAGACCAAACTATCAGATAAAATATTATATAGTTGTTTTGGAATATATGACCTATGTGACTTTATTCTAGTTATGTTATTTATAAGTGAACATTTTATTTTAGGCCATATACAGTATCTTTCGACTATCATTAAAGACAGCAGGAGAGTTTTCCGGAAGAAGTACGGTGTGCAGTTTCTCCTAGATACACTTAGGATTTATTATGGGTATGACATCTTTGTTCCTTTACAGTTTAATTTGTTCATTTCTGTCTGACACTTGACTGGAGTGTATAGCTTATAGAAATTTTGGTCTTCTGAAACAGAGTAGTGTAGAGATTAAAATGGTGAGGAATAGGTTCACATTTATTAGGTTTGTATGTTGGCTTTGTTAATTGTGTAGTGCTATTTAAACATTGAGATTCTCTGTATTTAAGCTTTTTCATCTATAAAAAGCAGAATAAAACTGTGGCTATGGCCTGTGATGGTTTTGAGAGTTAAATTAGTTAATATCTAAAGCACATACAACTAACTGTGTCTGATTCTTAGTATTATGATTTTATAGTTGTATAGTGAGTATTGTAATGATTTTATTTTTGTCACTGAAACTCTTAAAATGTCCCTTAATGTAAAAGAAACCAACTTGGCTACTCGTTTGGTATCATGCTTTCCTAATAAACATGATTCATAAACATTATGGGTGCCATAAACAGTGGGTATTCTTAAACAGTGTGGCACTATAGTCCTGTAATCCCAGCATTTGAGTGTTAGAGGTAATAGGATCAGAAGTTCAAGGTCATTCTCAGCTCCATAGCAAGTTGTGAGCAAACCTAGGAAAGGTTAGACTCTATTTAAAAAAAAAAAAATAAAAAAAATAAAAAGGAGGAAAGAAAAGCAAAGGTACCATGAACTCTAATAACTATATTAAAAGTGTGTATGTTTGTGCATGTCTGTGTGTGTTGTATGTGTTCATGGGGTGAAAAGAGTACACGTGCACATCCTGTGGATGCCAGAGGTCAACTTCTGGTGGTGTTCCACTCCCCTTTTTTGATTTTTGTTTTTTTGAGACAGTTTTTCTCTGTGTAGCCCTGGCTGTTCTAGAACTTGCTCTGTAGACCAGGCTGGCCTTGAACTCACAGAGATCATCCTGATTCTGCTGAGTGCTGGGGTTAAAGGTGTGGGCACCACACCCAGCTAAATCCTTAACCCCTCTGGTGTCCTCCTTAATTGCTATCCTTGGTTTTTGAGACGGAGTCTCTTACCTGGAGCTCATCTATTTGGCTAGAATGGATGTCCAACAAACCCTAAGAATCCTTCTGTCTTCCTTTCCCCAACCCTGGGTGCCTCACTCAGTTTTTTACATGGGTTCTGGGGTTGTTCTATCTTGTAGGACCTTAGGTTGCCAGCAAGTTCCGTATTGATTGAGTGAGTCGGCTTCCCAGGCCATCTTTGGCTATATTTTACTGATGAGGTGCTTGTGCACGTGTGTGTAGAAGCCAGAGACCTGAGGTGTCAGTTCTCCTCAGATGCCGTCCACCTTGGGTTTTTGAGATAGGGACTCTTCCTGGCCTGTGGCTCACTATTTGGCTATGATGGCTAGCAGCAAGCCACAGGCTACCTGTTTCTGCCCTCCTAGTTCTAAGATTGCAAGTGTGGGCCACCATGTCCAGCTTTTTCACATGGGTTCTGGAGATGAACTCAGGACCTCATGCTTATGCAGCAAGCACTGTGTAAACTTATGGCACGTACCTAGGAAAGTTTTTGTGTTTAATTTTTAAATTACTTCTATTTCTGTGTGTGTGTGCGCGTGTGTGTGTGTGGGGGGGGGGGAGGTGCATATGCCACAGCACACATGTGGAGTTAGGACAGCTGTGAGACTTAGTTATCTGCTTCTATCATGTGGGTCCCAGGATCAGAATCAGGTGGTCAGGCTTGGTAACAAATGCCTTTATCCATTTCTTACCAGCCTTAATTTTTAACACTGTGGATTCTTTTATATAAAATTGTCAAAGTGTTTAAATGAACACCTCAGCTTCCACACTTGTGTTCTCTCTTTCAGGCATGGTTGTACATGTAATGAGCTGTCTCCGGAGGATATTCGGACAATAAGGACTTCTTTGTATGGACTGATTAAATATTTCCTTTGTAAAGGTGGAACACATGAAGAAATACAAAGTATCATAGGTTATATAGCTGCTACTAATGAAGAAGAACAGGTATTAGGCCTGAGATGCATTTATTTTTAACTGTTAAATTAATTACTTTGTCATCTTATAAACTTACATACTTAATTGTGTAATGAATACAATTCTATTGGATTAAATATTAACTATTGCACAGGTCAAGAAGTAATTTCTGTCCGGAAAGTAAATGCTGTGACAAACTATCAGAGAGAGCGATTGTAAAGAGGGAGGGTCTCCCTTGACTTGTGGTTTAAGAGTTTTCCATTCTAGTGTCGTTTCCCCGTCTTGCTTCTGAGCTGTGAGGAGACAGAGCATTTGCTAGGAGAGCATAGTAGAGCAAATCTCCTTTTTGGCAGTCAAGAGGCAGAAGGGCGCTGGATGGGAAGGGCAAGGAACAAGAGATAGCTTTCAAAGGCACAATTCCATTTATTATTTCACACTTGATTCTCTTACTTTTCCATAGCCTGTTATAGTCATCTGTTAACATACTGGTTATTAGTCATTAGTCTATTGATGGAGTCCGTGTCTGTCCTTATGATCTGGTCACCTCAGTAGTGCCTCTAGCTAGCAACTAAACAAGCTTTCAGCACATGAGCCTTTGAGGGCACTTCATAGCCAAATCATTACACAGTAGTTTTATCTTGTAGTTCTTGAGTTTTGTTTTCCTAATTTTCTTAGTGTATATTATCTGTCATCAATTTGAGAACTTAACTATATATATATCATAGTATTAAGCAGTGCAGGTAATATAGTTATGAAATTATTCTTTTAACATAGTGGAATCCACATAGTTAATAGAAGTTAACAGTGAAACAAGAATATGATTGTTTATAAGAGAGAGATAAGACCTATGAGGTTTTATAGGAGGATTTTACATGTTGAAGAGACCAGGTTAGACTCTTCTATGGAAGAGATTTCTTTTCTTATGGGCAAACAGGCTAGGGATGGTTCCAGAGATATTGAATATGTATAATGAAAGACTACGCAAAAGGGAATGGAAGAAGCAAAAGAGATGAGAGGAAAAGGGTGTAGTAGATGTAGTTCAGTAACTAGTTGAGATGTATGCCCCTTTGCTGCCTGTAGACATAAGTGATGTTTTTGTTCTGTGTTGTTTAACTTGAAAAGCTCTTTGGAATTTTGGATATACTCTTCAGTCTCCTACGGACCAGCCCAACTAGAGGTCAGCTTTTCTTACTGATGTTTGAACCAGGAAATGCTGACATACTGTATGCCTTGCTGTTAAATCAGAAGTACTCTGACAAACTAAGAGAACTCATTTTTAAGGTACACAAATATTGTAAGCATCTTTATATCTTGGGGACATTTGTGACTATATGAATTTACTCGCAATATATATATTCTATGACTAAATTAGTTTTGCATACTCCTTAAGTTTAGTTTGTTTGTTATATATTTTTCATGTTGTTTGTGTGTTTTAAAAACTATACTGTAGACTTGGAATATAGTTAAGTAGTAGAATGCTGGCTTAGTATGTGCTGAGTTTATATCCCTCCCCCAAATCTACCAGTACATCTTTAAAAAAGGGGGGCTTGGGTGGGTGCCAAAGAAGCAAGACCATCAAAATAGCAAGCAAAAATGAATATAATCCGACAAATCATCTCAGTGGAATATCCTCTTGGTCATATTTCCCTAATATAAAGCCTCTGAGTTCTTCCTGACATGCAGTAAATCTGTGAGGTACGTCAGAGCATTTTAACAGTAAATAATAGTGCACTTTCATGGTGCCCCCTGTATGCCAAACATTTGGCACTCTTGGGGTGGTAGTTTCCTTAGTCCTTACTGCAGTGTTAGAAGACGGATGCCTGTGTTAGTACTCCTGTGTTACAGATGATAAGATTGAAGCTGACAGAGTAATGACTTCGTCAAAACACACAGAGTACATTTTATTTGCTGCCAAACTGTAAAGACTGGTCCCTTGTCTGAAGCCACCCATTGAGCTTTCTGTGAACTCAGAGTAGAAGATCCAGGCGTCCTCTACCAGCTTTTTTCTTCTTTAAGTTCTCCTTGTTGTACTCAATTGTCTGATGACATACATGTATTTTACATTGTTAGTAAACATACTTTCAAGGGTTTATGTTTTGATTGCATGTATTTGAGATCACTAAGCTTTAGAAAACGAAGATCAAGAAAAAGGTCTAAAGTGGTTTGTCTTTTAGGGTTGCTTATGGTAGGTTACCAGTGAGCATCTACCCTCACTAGGGTTCGTTCATAGAGAGGAAATAATATTTCTTCTAAAATAATTCTTAGTGATTGTTTATGATATTCTGACAGAATTATCCTCTTGTAGTTTATAAGAAAATAACCTCTTGAATAATATTACTTTTACCCCTGGAAATAATTGGGCTACAAGTTCAGCTCCTACTTCCATTTTTAAATGTAGATTATTTGGGGTGCTTCACAAATGTTTCCTGTTCTTGAAAATTGATTCCTATTATGTAAATGAGTTAAGACTGTTTTAGGATTGGTGTGGTGGCACATACCTTCAGTCCCAGCACTGGAAGACAGGCCAGCCTGGTCTCTACATAGTGAATTATAGGCCAGTCAGGGCTACTACATAGGGAGACCTTGTCTCAAAATACAAAAACAAAAAAATTAATAATGATGGTACTAGTAATATGTGTTCTTCATGTCAGTTAACTATATACACTGCTCTTTCTTTTTTTTTTTTTTTTTTCCGAGACAGGGTTTCTCTGGGTAGCTTTGCACCTTTTCTGGAACTCGCTCTGTAGACCAGGCTGGCCTCGAACTCACAGAGATTCACCTGTCTCTGCCTCCCAAGTGCTGGAATTAATGGCGTGTGCCGCCGCCGCCGCCGCCGCCACCGCTGCCGCCACCACCCGGCTTACACTGCTTTTTCATCTGCCATATTTAAACTAGAGTTTTAAACATTATTTACCCAAATACAGATGCATGTCAGTAAAATTTATTGTTAATAATTCAAAATCCAGTGTTTCTCTGTATTGAAAAGACTGTCTTACTTTCTGTGACCAGGTCATGGAACAGATGTTGAAATGCACCAATGTTTATGAGCGTAGTAAACAGCGCATCCGTCTTAGAGAAGTTGGTTATTCAGGAATCGGACTCCTCCTTAATGAAGCTCCAGTTCATACGTCTCTCATCAGAAACCTTGTCAATCAAATCATTAATACAGGTATCATTAAGACTGGTAACCTTGATGTGTTTAAGAAATTGATTTTCCAGCCGGGCAGTGGTGGCACATGCCTTTAATCCCAGCCCTTGGGAGGCAGAGGCAGGCAGATCGAGGCCAGCCTGATCTACAGAGCGAGTTCCAGGACAGCCAGTACTATTACACAGAGATTCCTTATCTTGAAAAACAAACAAACAAACCAAAAACCCAAAACAAACAAACAAAAAAAAAGAAATCGGTTTTTCTCTGAATGATTTCTTAAAAATCTCCTTTTTCAGGTTACTTTTTAAATTACCTGTTATTTGATTTTGCAGATTGTTCCTTAGAGAATATATTCTTGTACTTGGTTTTTTTTTTTTTTTTTGGTTTTTGTTTTTGTTTTTCGAGACAGGGTTTCTTCATGTAGCTTTGTGCCTTTCCTGGAACTCACTTGGTAGCCCAGGCTGGCCTCGAACTCACAGAGATCCGCCTGCCTCTGCCTCCCGAGTGCTGGGATTAAAGGTGTGCGCCACCACTGCCAGCTGTACTTTTTTTTAGACTTCCCAGAACATAGCTTTAAAGTAAATGTTTACTGAATAGTCAAGTTAATGATGGTTTCCAAAATAAGAAAAGAGCATTAAAGAAAATATATATAAAGGTATTTACATTCTTAAAGGTAAAATGAAAGCTATCTTGATACATATTTTCTTTTAATTTTTTGTAGTAATTTTTTTTTTCTGTATTTAACCACTAAGTAGAATCTATGACAGTTGTTCGACCTGGGTCTGGAAATGAGGCTTTTTATCTTGAGTAGTTTACTAAGTAGTTTATCAAGTTTCATTGATAATCCAAAATATGTATATAAAAAGATAGATAATATTACTGTATCCTGTGGCATAGACAATATACTCAGGTAATCAAAGAAAGAGAAGTTACTTAGGCTTAGTTTGAGTATTATCAACCTGAAGTTTTGGGGGGAATTTGAACATACTATAGTTCTCCTTGGAAAGTGAATAATTACTTCAGCATTTATACAAGTAATACTGTTGTTTCTTTGGATATCCATGAAATTTAATCTTAACTTTTTTTTTTAACTCATAGATCCTGTTATTAATTTCAAAGATCTGTTATCTGTACTATATATCTCTCACAGAACACATGTAAATGTCAGAGTGGTCCTCTGTAGAAAGGTTAGTAAACTTTCAAGATGTGTTCTTATAATAAGATTGTCTTACTGTGACTATGTATTTCTTTGAATGGTTTGCAGCAGATCCAAGTTTTATGTTTACTTGTTTCATAGTAGAAATTGTTTTATAAGCAGTTTAAACTGGACATGGTGGTGCACACCTTTAGTCACACCATGTGGGAGGCCCAGGCAAAGGGGTCATATGCTAGAAGCCAACCTGTATAATACAACAAGAGTGCCTTAAATTATAAATACACACATACATAAATATATAATAAATTGTTCATTTTAGAAAAGAATTAACTTCATATAATTATAAGAAATCAGTATGACATGTTTTGTTTTGTTTTGTTTTGTATTTTGAGACAGGGTTTCTCTGTGTAGTCCTGGCTGTTCTGGATCTCGCTCTGTAGACCAGGTTGACCTCAAACTCACAGTGATTCTCCTGTCTCTGACTCTGCTGGGATTAAAGGCGTGCGCCACCACTGCCTGTCTCCAGTATGTCAAGTTAGGTTTACTTATTCTTCTGTAACTATTCCCTTTCCACAGTCTAAAATTCATTACCAGAAAATACCGTCCTCTACCAGAACCCTCAGTGCTTGTATCCTTCCTCTTCCTCCTTCCCATTCTCCCTTTTCGTCTCCTGATCTTCTTCTCTATCCTCATCCCTTTCTTTGTAGTAAACACTGGACCCCAAATTCCTTTTATTAAAGTTTTTTACTTTAGAGACACAGTCTTGCTAAGTTTGTCAGACTCACCTTGAAGTTGTGAACTCTGTCGGTCTTCAGTGTCTCTAGTGGCTGGTATTGCAGGCGTGCACCACTGCATCTGTGTCTGGTCCTGGCCGTTTCTAATGGACACACCATATTTTAAAGGCTTTGACTTTCTAAATTTAGTTTTAAATTTTCACTACATTTTATTTGTTTTCTCAGTGTCTGTGTGTCTGTGCATCTCCAAGTGTGAGTCTGTCCGTGCTCCAGTGAAAAGGTGGAGTTTAGACGACAACTAGGGGAGTTGGTTCTCCTCTTCTACTGTGTGGGTCCCAGGGATCAAACCCAGGTCTTCAGGCTTGGCATCAAGTGCCTTTTTCCAGCCAAGCCGTCTTGCTGGCCCGTTATGTCTGACTTGTTGACAGTATGACATGACGTTGTTATCTGAAAATGAATTGGGCTTCATTCACAGCCATTCTCCTAAGTGTGCCGCTCATGGACCTCATGTTGGATATACCCTCAGAAGTTTCTGTGTCTTTTCAACTTTGTGGAAATAATTTCCTATCATTTGTTTATGAAAGTTCCTACAATTTGTTTTTAATTGACATTTAACCTTTGGAAGAGTTGGTGTGAGGCCTTGTGCTTCATTTTGATCATGACATTTTCTCTCCTGTACTGGTGACCCTCGACCACACTACGCACTGAGCCGTCTCCTGTAGCTGGCTGCATGGCTGTCATTCTGTATCTATTCTGTAGAGTATTGTATGCTGCTTATGAATAGACATTTAAGCTTCTTCATTTCCATTTTTATTAACATCTTCTTATGTGTGTCTTTACCTGTTTGTGGTAACACATCTCTAGCATATTTTGCGTGAAATATTTTGCATGATGTAGTTGCTGCATCAAAGTGTGTTCATTGACATTTCACATTTTGACATTTTGCATATAGTCCCTGAAGTTAACTGTACTAGTTTACATTTTCACATTGTTCTACATTAACTTTGCCTTGACACTGAATCCTAATGATTTGAAACATCATATAAATTGATTCCTTTCTGTATGCAGTGAGATAGAAATAGCTCTCATTCACTGTAAGTTGGCTTTTCTCCATGTGTAAAACATATAAAATAGTTATATTCATGAAAACTTGGTTGTTGTAAGACTGAAAAAATCTTTCCGAAACAAAGGGCTGATCTAGAAGGAAATAAATTGGGGTTTTGCATCATTGGAAGGATGATGAAGCACCATGACAGATAACATTAATGAACAAAGTCCTCATGCCACTGTCACTCATTAGTGTCTTTATTGAATTCCTTACCGGCGTTACTCCATTACTCATCTGCTGTAAAACTTGACAGAGTTGGAATTTTTGTTAGAAAAGATGCAATGATAGAGTCAAATATATAGAAACTTACATGCTTTGCAATTAAAATGTCTTAAAGAAGTTAACCAAATTTCTGACTGTTTCTAAGAACTTACTTTTATTTCAAAGAAGGAATTCATTCAGAAAGAAATCTTACGTATTGCTATGTGACCATTTATTCTTTAACTTGCTTAAGCTAAATAACAGCATACATCTTACTGGAATTAATTTTTTGGAATTAAAGTGATTTAATTAATTAAAGTGATATAATTTTTGGTTAATATAGACTTACTAAACAAATATTCTTGCAAAAACAGTCATTAACTTGACTGGAGAAAAAAATTGAAGTAGAAAACATTATCCTTAGAGTACTCGGGTTCTGTAAAAGTGTCTTGTGTGCCCTAGCTCTGCTCTACAAGCTTGTTCTGGCACATGTCAGTTACTGGATAATCCTTGCTTAACAAATGTAATCAGCTCATGAAAACTTATTTGATTGAAATAATGATCACTTTATTAAATTTTATGTATACTGTCATCTTTTTAATACTTTTATTTCAACAAATTAGTAACATCTAGCATGGTTTTTGGAGAATCATTTTAGCTTTTGTGTTCTTTAGCACATATTTTAGTATATCTTTACTCTGTGCAAGAGTAATATCAGAATAAATAGAAGCACAATATCACATAGCTTTAAATATTTATAATCTAGTAAGAATCTAATTTTGGGCTGACAAGATAGATCAGTGGATAAGAGTACTTGCACAAGTATGAAGAACTGAATTCAAATCCCCAGTACCAATGTAAAAATCTGTGTGTGGTCATGTGTGCCTGCAGCCCCAGTATTTTAGGAGCTAGAGACAAAAGGTAGCTGAGGCTTGCTGGTCATTACCCTAGCTCCAGGTTCAGTGAGAGACCCCACTTCAAGGGAATGAGATGGAGAGTGATAGCACAAAACACTCAATATCCTTCTTTGGCCTCTGTGTATAAGCATATGCATCTGCACACATATATTCACATACACCACACACACAGAACATAATTTGAAAGTATATCCTTTTATTGTTTCTCATTAAGTTACTTTGCTGCTAAAATAATTGAAAAGAGATCTTTTCATAAAAAAGTATTGTATGCCTTTTGAAGAATTTTTTATTCTTTTTTGTAATTTTTGCTTTGTGTTCTCTTTGCAGTTATTACAGATTTTGCAGTCCCAGCCAGATGCAGCATACCAGATATCACAACAAGTGGGTTGGCAAGACACCTTTGTTAGACTTTTCTTAAAAGCAAACTTTGAAAATATAAATTCTCTTCATAAACATGGAAAGGCTGTTTCAGTGAAAGAAAATAAAAATATGTCAACTGAAAAGCTCGATGATGAAAAAATGGCACTAGCTGATGTATCTTCAGATCATTGGAGTTTAGAAGATGGTCAGTCCCTGAACTCAAACACCCCGTTATTTCAAGAAGATAGCTCTGAGGGAGAATTATCTTTCAAGTCAGAGAATCAAGAAGAATTCTGGCATAGTAACACATCCCATCTGAGTTTAGATCTCAGTGGGATGGACTCATGCGAACTGACTGAGAGTGGAAGTCAAATGCTGGACAGCTCACCTAGCACCCCATCCCCAGTAGAGTCTACTAAGTCGTTCTCTCTGCGGTCTGACAAAGAAAGAAGTATCACAGATGAAATGGACTTCAGTGATGACTTCTCTTTCCTTGAGAGCCAAGAGGTACATTTGCTTATCGTTCCAAAATAAGTTTTAATATTCTCGTTATATGCTTCTGGTTCTTTGCAGTGTGTGAGCTGTTAACTAATATTTTCTGTTCATAGTCTAAGTCTCATTATCTAAAATTTAGAAAGGTGATTGTCACTAGTCGCTAGGAAATAGCTTGCTTTTTTTGTTTTGTTTTGGTGTGTGTGTATTTGTATGTATATGTGTGATAATAGGGATTGAGCATACTAGCTCACACATGTTAGATTATCTTACTTTGTGTGTATGAATGTTTTACTTGCATGTATGTATGTGTACCATGTACGTGTCTGGTGACCTTGGAGGTCAGAAAAGAGCATTGGATGTCCTGGAACTCAAGTTACGAATGGTTGTGAGCCACTATTTTGGGTGCTGGGAATTGAACCTGGGTCTTTTGCAAGAACAGTAAGTACTCTTAACCACTGAGCCATCTCTCCAGCTCCCTATCACTGTCTTTAGAACAAAGCCTGCATCTTAACACATCTTGTGTCTTCAGTCAGTAAAGACATGTTAAAAAGGGACAGGAGAGGTAGTTCAGCAGTTAAGAACACTTGCTGCTCTTCCAGAAGACCTGAATTCCATTTCCACATGCATACATGTATATCTACACATAATTAAAAATAATAAAAAAAATCTCTTGAAATGTTAAAAATATCTTATATAAATAATAAGTATATGTAGATGGCTCTGTGTTTTGCTTTTTAACATTTCCTAACTCTAATAATTTAGTATTAATGTTTTTATAGGAATGTGAAGAGGAGCTTCTGCAGTTGCTTACAGATATTTTGAATTATGTCATGTGTAGAGGACTAGAAAAGTCTGATGAAGACACTTGGATTGAACGAGGACAAGTGTTTTCAGCATTAGCCAAACCAGGAATATCAAGTGAGCTACTTCGACCATCAGATGAAGTAAAACTAACGTAAGTATTCAGTTCGTGATTATTTTTTGAGCCCCTCCCCGCGAACGGAGTGGGAGTCTAAAATTGAATATGGAACCCTTAATTCAATATGTAGTAGCGGTAGAGAGGGGAAAGAAACTCCTTAATTTTTTTTCTTCCTAGGTCTTGCCATTCTAGTATAATGTAGAAAGAAGTCAAAAAGAAATTCCAGTGTCAGAAGATTTAGATAGAGTTGAAGTTAAGTGATTTCAAGAGTGGTACATATGGGTCATATGATTGTTTTACTTTTAGTTTTCTGAGAAACCTCCATATTGGTTTCTGTATTTGTAGTAGAAGTTTATATTCTCAGCAGCAGTGTAGGAAGGTCCCTCTTTCCTGATCCTCACCACCGTTTCCTGTCATTTGTTCTCTTGATAGCCGTCTGACTCTGGGGTGAGACGGACTCTAAAAGCAGTTTTACTTGCTGTTTTCCTGATGTTTAAGGATGTGGAACACTTTTTCAGTATTTACTGATTGTATTCTGTTGAGAGCTATCAGTTCATTAAATCATTTCTTTGATTGGATAGTTTGTTAGGGGAGGGGTTTATTATGTTTCTTCATATATTTGAGATAGTAATCCTGTCTGATGTCTAGTTGGCAAGGAATTTTTTTTTATTACGTAGCCTTTCTCTTCACTGTGATTATTTTTCCTTTTGCTTTTCAGAAGCTTTTTAATTCTTGGCATTATTTCTTGTGCTTTTGGAGTCTCTATAGGAAGTTCTTACTTATATCTTGTATATTTTGTAGGATTTTCAAACTATCAGATCTTAAATTAAGGTATTTGACACATTTTGAATTGATTTTTATGCAACATGAGAGATTTAGATCTATATCATTTCATTCTTCAACATGCCAAAATCAGTTTTTCCAGCACTATTTGATAAATAGTTTTATGTTGTTATATGTTTAAATATGTCTAATTTTTTTTTTTTTGCCAAAGATAATGTGACTCTAGCTGAGTACTTTTATATCCTGATCCTTTATTCCATTGTTTTATAAACTGTTTTTGCGCTCTGTGACATGATATTTGAGTCTATCGCTCTGTAGTAAATGTGCCATCTGGGGTAATACTTGCCAGATTGTTCCTTGTGCTTTGGCTGTTTGAGGGCTTTTGTGCTTTTATATGAATTTTAGGGATTTTTTTCTAGCTCTATGGAGGTTGTCATGAGATTTTTGATGGGGATGACATTGACTCTATAGGTAATAGAGCCATTGTCACAGTATTCTTTTAGTTCATGAGTAGGGGAGGTGTTTCCATTTTTTTAGTGTTGTATTTTATTTTATTAGTGTTGTACGGTTCCTGTTGTAGAATCATTCACTGCCTTTGTTAGGGTTGCTCATAGGTTTGTTGTTGTTTTAAGCTATTCTGAATGAGATGAGATTCACTCCCACCCTATGCAGCCCTAATTTCTTTCTCTATAAGTTAGTTACTTGTAATGGTGATTTCGTTCATTGTTACTTTGTTAAAAAGAATTTAGTAGTTTTAGAGGTCTACTGGTAGAGTGTAGGGTTATATACTTTGCAAATAGGTAGATTATTTGACTTCCTTCTTTCCTAGTTGCTGCATCCTTTTTCTTTCTTTCCTTTGTTCTAGGAAAGATTTATAGCATTATATTGAATTACAGCAGAGAATAGGCACTTGATTTTAGAAGAAATGCTTTCATTCCTCCCTACCCCTGCCATTTAGTGTAACGTTAGCATTTGGTCTATCTTGTAGTCTTTTAAGTTAAGGATATTCTGGCTAGTCTTAGAATTTTTAGGGCTTTTACCATGAAGGAGTGTTGAACTTTGTTGAGGGACTTTTCTACATCTAATGAAATGATAATGTGACTTCTTATGTCTGTTAATGTACTGTATTATACTTACTGATTTGTGTTTGTTGAACTATTCTTGCATCCTAGAATGAAACCAACTTAATCGTTGTGTATGACCTTGTCAATGTGTTCTTGAAGTTGGTTTGCATAATTTTTACTGAGTATCTCTGTATTGTATTCATTAAAGAAATATTTTTTTCTTGTTGTCAC
>CABHPQ010161427.1:0-17665 GCA_902168405.1 Peromyscus aztecus | reverse complement strand
ATGCCCACCTGCATCCTCTTTGTTCACTCCAAACACCCCACTTGTGTTTTTAGCCTCTGACCTGACAGTGGGCAAAATCTATGCAGCAATGATGATCATGGACTACTATAAACAGAGCAAGGTGAAGAAGCAGCGACAGCAGCTGGAAGAACAGGTGAGGATCCGTGATGGCGTATTGGAAGGGTCATGAATAAACACAGGTTTCTAGGGGGACCGGCTGCATGTATCCCTAGAAAGTACCCTAAAAGGTGGTAAGGGGGTTGGGGGTGCAAGATATTTCCAGTGCTGTAGGACTAGAAACCCAATGAATTAAAAGGTTAAGATAGTCAAACAAGGAACCAATCATACTACTTTGTCCCCCGGGGACATCATGATTTTCTCATAGCAGTCGGTCCTCACAAAGTCACGGGAGTTCTCTGTTTCCATACAGAAAAATGCACCCATGTTCCAGCGCATGGAGCCCTCATCACTGCCTCAGGAGATCATTGCTAATGCCAAAGCCCTGCCTTATCTCCAGCAGGACCCCGTTTCAGGACTGTGAGTAAAAGCAAAGGGTCCATAGGACTCCTGCTCGCATCCTACCACCCTTGTAAAAAGCCCAGGAGTCATACACCGTGAGTCAGTCAGTCCGTTCCTTTCCTCGGGCTATCTCAAAATGGCTCATCAGCAGCGGTAAGGGACAAGTGAATCCAGCATGCATAGTGCTGCAGCCAAGCATCAGAGACAGTAGGTGGAGGGAGAGGCCAGTAGCAGAAGGCGCCGACTCATGTGATAATAGCACTAGCACCTTCGCTATGGTTCTGTTGTGAAGAATTACCATCTCTCAATGCTTGGCTGTCCTCTCTTCATGGGTCTAGTGTCATGGGCTCTGTGATCGATGAGCATAAAGGGGAAAGAGACTCAACAGTCACTGGATTCTTTGCTCCAGGCTGGTACTTCCAGGGACACCTTACCTCAGTTGATGCTACTGTACCCTGGAGACGTATATATGGATATCACTGCTTTTTACAAATGGACAGGGACTTCAACTGGGAGTAGAACCTTGATTTTTAAAAATCAGTTATTTCTGACTTTAGAGACTTTCTACATCTTATTCCTTCTAATGACCAAAAAGGACATTGCAAACAGAAAATAAAAATCAAAACCTTAATGAAGACTCTCTAGCACTTCTAGGTTCTGTATGCAGGCCAGCTCTTAGACATCAATGTTCTCTGGTAGCATCCATGCCTCATGATGTCATTGTTCTCCTGTCTTCACCAAGTGGGGGATGGGAGCCAAAGAACACAAGCGCCTTACTCATTGGAAATGCGTTTTGTGTGTGTGTGGGGGGGGTGGTGGTGGTGTGTGTGGTCAGGTCTAAGTAAGTCCTGCGTATAGAACCAGTAATCACTAAGAAGCCCAATGTCCCTAATGATCAGGAAAATGATATCCAGGGTTCAGGAATGCCACCCCCATTACACTATTTGGAATTGCTCAGACCATGAATGTCTTTTGGACTGTGGTATAAGAGATTTGTTTTTGCAAAGCATTTTCTGAGTTCATAGTCTAAGAAACTTGGAAAAGTAGAACATGCCCAAACAATTTGGTGTGATCAAAGGGCAGTCAGTATACAGATGCTCTGGCCCCCAGAAAACACGTAGATATTCATTTTATTGCTCTGGAGGAGAGAGAGAAGAAGGGAAGGCTAGAGAAATGGTATCTCCTCTATTTTTTCCATGAGTCCTTGGTCTATTAGTGAAAGATACCCCCTTTGCCCAGAATTTTCTACATAACTGAACCTATATCATGGGCTCACTCTAGCTTTTCTCCCATGTATTTATAGACTCAGTTACTCACTGATTTTACCAATATTTATTGAGAACACATTTGACCTAAGCATTGGCTGAGGCACTGGAGATATTGGTGAGCAGGTCATAGTCCCTGGGGATACAAATCAGGAAAGGGGAAATGATAAGAGTGATAGTTAAATAAATAAATATATATATATATATATGGGTGGGCAATTGTGATGTCATGGAAGGGAAACTCCTTACCTAGTTTTCGAGCTTGGTGTAGGGTGGTAGGGAGTGTCCTCAAGGAAGAAACAGAGACCCAAAGGCAAGCTCTTCAAAAGGTGAGAATGTGGTAAGTTAAGACACCTATGATTATGGTGACTACTGCTGAGTTTGGAGAGCTACACAGAGGCCAGACTTAGAGGGCATTCTAAGCCATGATAAAAAAAAAAATTAAATTTTTGTCTTAAAATAATGGGGCTTTATGTTTCAGAGTGACATGATTAGATTTGGGCTTTTCAAAATCCATTTATAAATTCAGTGTAGACTTAAGAGTTCAGAGGGAAAGAGTTTGAGAGATGATGTCATTTAGTAGCTTGCTGCAGTAATATAAATTATCAGTGGCTTGGACAACCAGGCTAAAGATGGTGAGAAGTAGATAGGCAAGGTATTTAATAGGGAAAAAAAGATTTAGGAATGAACATGACCCATATGCTTTTAGATTAAACCTTTGGGTAGATATTGCTACAGGCCTGTCCTTCAGAACCATGTGTTTTGAGAGCCAGGCATTAATTATAGAGATTGCTCTGAGGTTACAATGGTGGCCATGGCAGACAGAGCCCCCCTCTCCCCCACACACCAAGTGATCTTGCATACAGGAAAGCCAGGCTTTAAATGGGAAAGCTGGCAGGGAAAAAAAGTTGTGGTTTTCAAGTACAATTGTGATAAATTCCAGAAGGAAAAATAGTAGCATTATATGAAGGCATGTAAGAGAGTTCTGATGGATTATTGGAGATCAAGAATAGTTCAAGGAAATGACTTTTAGTAAGGAAAGTCCAAAGTATATGGAAAGAGTTTTGTGGGGAGCAGATGCACCCTGTCCTCTGGGAACAACCTATATTCAAGTTTTAAGCAGAAAGAAAGCCTGCTTATTACTACTTTCAACAGACTTAAAACAGCCTATACATGGAATTCTGGGAGCAAAGGAAAGCCAAAGGATGCTGATGACATAGGAACAAGAGCCTAGGAGAGGCCATGTCCTGTATTTTGAACGTTGTCTTAAAACAAGAACCTTCACAAAGTTTTAAAACTAGGTTATCACTCAGTTCAAACTATTTAACACTCAGAAGCTTTTCTGTGATTCTAAGGGTCCTACCAATATTTTTTCTGTTTTTCTAACAAAATAATTCAGACTAGTAGTTTATAAAGAATAGAATTATTTGGATGAAAATGCTGAGTCTTGGGAAGCCCAAAAACATGGTGCTTGTATCAGGTGAGGACCTTTTTGTCACACAGAATAGGCTTGCTAACTTAGGTGTTTGGGTCTTTTTGTGATATTATCTCCCAAATGTTCTACTTTAAATAACATTAACATATAACTTTAGTAATGAAATTTCCAACACATGAACTTTTGGAGACCCACTGACATCATAGAAGGTCTCCACCTGTTGAACAGTCAACTGTTCTCTGTGGAATGAACAGGGACCCATGTGCATATACATGCATTGTCTATCTTGTTACCTTGGTTTTCAGGAGAAGGCACATGAATAAATGACTGACATTTAGACAGGTAATTTAAATACGAGATACTCTATGGGAGTTGTAAAACTCAGCTAACACTCTCACTGGCAGGGGACCCATCAGGTGATTCTCTGTTATTCAAACCTTCTCTTTTAATGCTAATCTAGTAAGATTGTACCTACAGATTATTTTAAAGTAACTGGCAATTCTTGCTGATTCCTCTAATTTTCTATGGGATGCACAGTCCTCAGCAGTAGACTGTTATGAGATGGGCCTCCCTAGAGCAGAACACAGACACTTCAAGAGATGGTGTGTCATCTTACAGTTCTCTAACTGCATAGCCCTGGCCTCTGCCCCTCTTCCCATAGTCACAAGGACTCACTCTTACTCTTGGTTACAATGGGATCTGTTCACTGATGCAGTGAATGGCAACAGAAACCAATTTTGCAGGAAACGTCAGCTGTCCTGACCAACACCATGGATATGATCGTATAGGAATAGCTGAACCAAACCGGTTTGATAGCAATCTACCATGCAACTCTCCGTACTTTTCACTTGGCAGGCTTTGTGTTTGTCCCTACCTCATCACCATTTAAACCTCCTCCCTCCCACACAGCAATCAACTCAAGGGTCTTTGCTTCTCAACCAACACCTCTGAAATCATCTTCCAGTTCATGAACCAACAGATACAGTGAGCAGCACAGAGAAACCCTTTAGTAAATGTTCATGGAATTGAATTGGATGGAGTTGAGTTTAGCCATGGATGCTGGCACAGTAAAAACCATTTTACTGAGAGTGGGGAATTTTTTTTAAAGACTATGACTGCTTAATATTTAAACAAGCTGTTCACTGTTTAAACTCTGGCATTTTTCTGCCCAATGGGAAAACTCAACAGAAACAGGTTTACAATCTAGCACTGGTCTTCCATATGGCTGAGTGTGACAAATGACATCATTTGTCACAGATATGCTGGTCGCCAGCAGAATGATGAATGATTCCAAATGCAGGTTGAAAACACCACTTTCTATGTTTTCTTATGCTTTCTTAAACATCTTCTGTTATAAGACCAGCCACCTGGAAGTCAATAGACTCATAGACCAGCCAAGAGTGCAGGGCGTTGCCCTTGTAAGGAGGTGGTCTTCTATGGGATGGAATTTGTTAGTGGAAGTTATGGCATGACTGTTTCTGTTTCTCATCACCTCTGAATTTGACATTGCTTTTCAGGAGTGGTCGGAGTGGATACCCTTCAATGAGTCCACTCTCCCCTCAAGAAATATTCCAGTTGGCTTGTATGGATCCAGCTGATGATGGACAATTCCAGGAACAGCAATCTCTGGTGAATGAATGAGTCTATGGCCTCAGAAATATTTCCTGATCCCTCTCACTCATATTTTCAGCCCTTTCTTACCCAGTTTCTCATGTTCACTGAGAATGTTCCCTCTTAAGGTTTTATAGTCCCAGGGGGCTCTTCCTTCCCATGGGAACTTATGTTTCTTTAGGCCAAAGCCCTTTTAATGTATCAAATTTCAGAGTAAGTATCATATATAAAATCTTGCCTATGATAGCAAGCTTTATGACAGTCTCATAAAATAAGTGGTACCTGTCCATATTGTAAGATATCCCACCAAGTGCTGCTTATGAGAATACAGGAATGCCCCTAGCATCCTTGAGTGAAGCTCACTTCCTTTAATACTTAGTGGCTACATCTGCAACAATGACCAGCTGTCTGCCAGGTCATACAAAAGATTTCACCACTTTTGCTCTGTGTGGGTTCAGGCAGATTTTTTTTTCCCCTTCTGTTATAATTCTACAAGGCCACATACATTCCAAGTCATTTTCCTGAGCCCAAGATAAGTTTTTCATTAGTCTAGATAATAAAATTTCTGAGACCCTTAATGAGTCAAGTTCAGCCTTGAAAAAGAGAGTACTAGTTAAAATTTTGTCTTTACTAGTGTAAAAGCAAAAATGGATGGCCAAACTAATCAGTCTTGCCATTATTCCTAGTTTGGGAGCCAGGAGTCCCAAGTTTCCTCCCAAGCTTAATTGGCTTGGAGAGAGCAAGACAAAACCTAGTTTTTGCAAATGTCTGTACAGACAGCCCGTACTAAGGGAGCCAAGCCTCATTACGTTATGGTTCATAGGTGACTTTTTTCTCCCAAACTGTTGCTGCCACTACTATAGATCCCAGAGCCATCCAAATGGGTGGTGGTGGTGGTGGTGGGTGTGTGTGTGTGTGTGTGAGTGAGTGTGAGTGATGGAGTAGGTTCTCTACAGAGAGGAGTGGCTTGACTAGGTAATTCTGCCTTCTCTGGTTGTGGAGACAGAGGATCATGCATAGTTGTATTGGGAAGACAGCAAGGTGGGGAAGACACTGAACAACTTCCCAAGGGTGTTCTTCATAATTACCCCTTTCCCCCAACTGTTTTAGCACCAAAACCTAGGGACTAAGCGGATATGGTTAGGTTGATTTTGAAAATCCCTCTCAGTACTTAATGCCTTGCCAACCTAGTTGATAGGTGTGGTGGGAAAAAAAAAATTTCAAAAAAGGTTTTTTTTTTTTTTTTTTCCTCCCAGGGACACTTTACTACCTCCTCATTTGTGTGGGTTTCCCCCAGGCTGAGCTGTAGTGCCAGAACTTTTTGGATTTGTGTTCATCTTGTCAGTGCTGGTGTCTGTAATTTAATTCAGGTGTCAGCCATGCAACACACCACCGTGTACTTCCGCCCATCCCTCTGGGTCCCTGCTCCATGTCCTGAGGCGTGGCCATGGTTTGTGTGTGTGCATCTGGAGTGTGTCTCACTGCCTCTGGCACCTGTAGACCTCAATGTCATTACTGCATCTGTTTGAAGTTGGAATCGTGTGCCACGTTATCACATGCACTACACATGCTGTGGCTTCCTCAAGCGCACATCTCACATGCCATGGAAAGGTCCTCTTCCCAGCCACACCAATAGCCATAAAGTGGGCTGGCCACCCCAGGTTTCCCTTTCTTTGGGCACTGACCTACTTAGGTGTTTATACTCTAAACTATGGGTACATAAATATAAAATGACATTTTTTTCTAGAATAATCTCCAGATGTCAGAGATGTTATTTGATCTCTGCATGGTTCATGGAATCATCTCCAAGCAGTTCCAAAATTTATACAGTGACACAAGTTATCTTCACGGAAAATTCACATTCTTTAACCAGGAAAATGACAAGGGAGTTTGACAGAAAATTAACACTTTACTATCTAACCTTGTAACACTTTGGAGGGTCACATTTTTATATAGTAACATCAGCCACATATGGCTGATGAACAATTGGAATGTTATGAGTACAAATGAAATGTAATAATTATAAAAAATGAGGTATTTTATATGTTTGTGTGATAATATTTAATATATTAAGTTAAATAAAAGGCATAATTAAAAAAATTTCTACTGATCACATATCTAATCACAAAAGTGGTTTGCATTATATTTCTATTGAACTGAACTAGTGAGTAGATCCCTGAGAGATGGTTACCCACTACACTCTTAATGGCTTTAAGTTATAAACACAAATAAATTCATAACATTTTCTCTTAGAAACCAGGATTTAAAAGAAAGTTGCTAAGTATCTAAGTAACTGATAAAAGAATTCTTCAAAGAATAAATACAATAATAGTACCTTTCAGAAAATATACTTCACATATATAAAGTACCCAATGAGCATAAATTTTAGTTTGGTAAAGCTATAATACCTGAAAATTGGTTTCAGAGATGGCCTTTACCTCTTCATCCCAGTTAGAGCCTTCTGTTTGAGATATCTGGCATCACACATGTACAGTTAAGCATGAACACACATACATAAATACACATATACACCTACAGTGAGGGCCTCATAAACATCAGTCTCCCTTCTAAAAGCTATTCTTACAATGGGGGCTGAATCATCCACTGGAGGTGAGAGGCAACCAGATGGAACCAAGTCCCACAAGCTTGGCTGTGTGTTTATTTCCAGGAGCCAGAGGTTAGTGAATTAAAAAGTGTGCAGTCCTCTAGCCATGGCATCTACCTTCCTCCGGACACCCAGAAGCATGCGGGATCTGGGAGGGCATCCTCTATGCCACGTCTGACTATGGATCCCCAGGTAAAACTCAAACACCACATACCTTATGCAGTGGCATCGCAGGCTTTTTTAGATGGGTTATGAAATACCTGATATTTTCAGGTAAGCCCTGGACTTTCCTCTACCCCTTACCTGCACACAAAAAAACCGGCTCATGGATCATCTCTGGTAAAGTCTTCTCTATATTGTGTTTTAAATAAGTCCTGCCTTCAAAAGTCTAGTCAATAAAACAATATTAACTTGTCCTGCACTGGGTTAAGCATTCTTAGCACCCAATCAGTCAAGCAACCAGCGTCTTTCTCTATGTATTTTCCCATCCTTTCTTTCTTTTCAAGCCCTTTCAGCACATACGAGTTATCTGTACGCACCGCTCTATGTCAGGACTGTCTGATCCAGTACAGGCCACGCCTCATTTCTTCGTCTGTTTCCTTGGCTTCTTTGTCTGTCTTACAGGAAGTTTTGACAGAGACAAGAAGTTTTTGTGGATCTGTTCTAACACCTGTGGCAATCCAAAGTTTGGGGGTGATGGGAGACTGGGGGAGGTGGCAGAAGGGTGGTACTTTCTTAGTGGTTAAGTTGCAAACTTTCCTAGACTAGGGGGCTCTAGGGCAGATCCTTGTCCATTGAATAAATAATGAAAGAGAGAAGCATGCTTTCCTCAGAATGTAGCCTTTTGGACAATTGTTACACCACCTATTTGAAAGTGACTCACTATCTACAGTAGGTCCTGACTGAGTCCCTCTGGCAGATAGTTCTAAGAGATATTTGCACAGTGCCTGCCCACACTGCACACAGTTAGTAGATTCATCTGCTTTTATTCATGAAAGCAAGGAGACAATTCAGGCCACTCTCAGTGACTGTTAGCCGACATAGGACACTTCTTCCTGATTAGCCTTTGTAGCCAAGGATTTTGCAAGGGAGGTTCAAGGGAGGTGACAATTTTTTTTTCCAGGGGTTATGTAGTTCACAGTTCCTAAGAGTTTCAGTCCCATATCTGGATTTTCAGATTCTTTCCATAATTAATCCAGACTTTGTGTACCTCTGGGGTTTTTTTCTTTCCAGGTGGTAACAGACCCGAGCTCTATGCGACGTTCATTTTCTACAATTCGGGATAAGCGTTCAAATTCCTCATGGTTGGAGGAGTTCTCTATGGAGCGTAGCAGTGAAAACACCTACAAGTCACGGCGCAGAAGTTACCATTCCTCCCTGAGGCTGTCGGCACACCGCCTGAATTCTGACTCTGGTAAGAAGGTTGCCTTTAGCGCCCGTCTCTTTTCTTGGCAACTGATGGGCTTTTTTTTTTTTTTTTAGGGGTCAGAAATGATTGGAACATGATTTAGATAAAGACCAGGGTTTAAGAAAGTGAAGGAAGGGCTGGGATAGAACTTGTGGCTTGGAGTTCAGCGTCACCAGCCAGAGGGAGCTGAGTACTAATAAGCAGTTGTTTTTTGTCACCTTCCACAGGCCATAAGTCTGACACTCACCGCTCAGGAGGCAGGGAGAGAGGCCGGTCCAAAGAACGAAAGCATCTTCTCTCTCCTGATGTCTCCCGCTGCAATTCTGAAGAGCGAGGGACCCAGGCTGACTGGGAGTCCCCAGAGCGTCGCCAGTCCAGGTCACCCAGCGAGGGAAGGTCACAGACCCCCAACAGACAGGTGAACATGGAGAAGTTGAACCTCCAACAGGTCAGGGAAGAGAAGGTTCTGTACTAGGAAGGCCTCTAAGAGCTCAGAGCCCAATGTTTATGGGAAATAACCACTATGCACAAAGACTGGCTGACAGGAACTCACAAGAAGCAAGATTTGCCCCCTTAGAAAGCCAGTCCATGCCTGTCCTCAGAATCTGGATATACAAATTCAGCGAGACTTAACGAAATAAAGACAGTTCTTCAGCCAAAAGGTTTAGCTCTGGTGTGATTCTCATATTAATCATAATGATGATTCATCTCACAAACCAGGATTTGCATGTCAGACAGCTCGACTTTATTTAATCTGTTATGCAGCCATCTTAAGAGAAAGGAGCATGTCTCACCTCCCCATGCCCAAGAGCTATCAGTTGTGTGACAATATGCTTTGTATTGTCCCACTCTACCAGCCCTAGCTCTGGAGGGGAGTTCCTGGAGTTCAGAGACGAGACTCATTTGGAAATGGTTAGCCAAGAGCAGGAGAGCTGCTAAAGCAATTCTGAGACATAGCAGTAGAGAAGTTTACCTAGGGAACAGTCGCTTCCAAGTAGTCTTGCTGTTGAGCCAGCCCTGGAGTTTGCTAGCACAGCAAATTCCTGGGACTTTAAGGAATCCAATTGAGATTTGCTTAAAAGTCAGACCCAGAATTCTACATCTGAAAGGATTCTACCCCAAAAGATTTTTCACAGGGGTCTCACAGGTCTCACACACCTTGAGAGTTCAGTGCTGGAATCCATTTGCCAATACCCGGGTTCAGGTACTATTGGGAATAGGCAAAGAAGGCAAGTAAGGCCCAAGACTATAGACAATGTGGGGTATAGAAGCCAAGGGCAGCAAGCCACTGCTGACAGAGAAGCAGGAAGGAAAGGAATTTGCTTTTCCTTAGAACTCTTTTCCTCAGTTTCCCAGACAGCAGCTCTGAGCATTCCTTCACCTTTCAGTGAGTTGTTTGCCTAGGATTCCTGTATGACCTTGTTATATACAGTTTCCATTTCCTGGCTACCCACCTGGGTGTTTTATGGTCACCGCTGTAAGTTAGAACAGATGCCCAGGTCTAACCACACCCCTGCTCTGCATCAGTAGTTGGACTTGATTTCCAGAGATTTGTATGCACTGCATACAAAAGTTGAGATGCTCTGATCTAGATGGTATCTATGTTGGGGAATATTCTTTTAAGGTATGTTACTTTTGTTTATGTTGCATGTGCTTAACTCTGTGAAACTGTTACTTTGTCCGTCTAAAACACCTGATTGGTCTAATAAAGAGCTGAGTGGCCAATGGTGAGGCAGGAGAAAGGATAGGCAGGGCTGGCAGGCAGAGAGGATAGAAGAAATCTGGGAGTAGGAAGAGAGTTCAAGGAGTGAGAGAAGGAATGAGAGAGGAAGGAGGAGGACTTCAGGGGCCAGTCACCCAGCCAGACATGGAGTAAGAAGGAAAGAAAAGGTATACAGGAATAGAGAAAGGTAAAAGCCCCAAGGCCAAAGATAGACGGGGTAATTTAAGTTAAGAAAAGCTGGCAAGAAACAAGTCAAGCTAAGTCCAGGCATTTATAATTAAGAATAAGCCTCCATGATTTATTTGGGAGCTGGGTGGCAGGCCCCCCAAAAGAGCAAAAACAAACAACAACATCTCTAATTCACTATTGACAAGGGTATGAGTAGTACAGGGTATTACTTCTCGAACCTACTCCAGAGACCCAAAGAGCTTTCTGCATGAAGGGTTGGGTCTTCAAGAAGGGTCCCAAGTGGAGGTGCCACCATGCCCAGTCTAATCTATCATGTTTTTCTCCTGTGATACAGGGCACTGGTTCCCTGAGTGAGAGCTCCATTCCCTCCATCTCTGACACCAGCACCCCAAGACGAAGTCGTCGCCAGCTCCCCCCTGTGCCACCAAAGCCCCGGCCCCTCCTCTCCTACAGCTCCCTGATGAGACACACTGGCGGCATCTCTCCACCTCCTGATGGAAGTGAGGGTGGATCCCCGCTGGCCTCTCAAGCCCTGGAGAGCAACAGCGCTTGCCTGACCGAGTCTTCCAACTCCTTGCACCCCCAGCAGGGCCCACACTCTTCCCCACAGCACTACATCTCCGAGCCCTACCTGGCCCTCCATGAAGACTCCCACGCCTCAGACTGTGGCGAGGAGGAGACACTCACCTTTGAGGCAGCCGTGGCTACTAGCTTGGGCCGCTCCAACACCATTGGCTCTGCCCCACCCCTGCGGCACAGCTGGCAGATGCCTAATGGGCACTACCGGCGGCGGAGGCGTGGGGGGCCTGGGCCCGGCATGATGTGCGGAGCTGTCAGTGACCTCCTGAGTGACACGGAAGAAGACGATAAGTGCTAGAGGCTGCCATCCCCTCCGATGCATGCTCTTCTCTCACAGGGAGAAAACCAAGACCAAATTGGGAAGCCAGTGCGGCCCGGGGGGGAGGAAGAGGGAGAAGGAAGATGGAGAAAGGACGCCATGCATCCTCAGAGAAGAGGAAGTCAAAGACAGCTGGAAAACCAGTCAAACCCACCAATTTGCGTTATTTCCCTTTGCAAGATGGGCACTGCCATAGTTCTGCCTCTTTGCTGGGGAAAGAAAATACAGGGATGTGGGGGGTTATTCCCATGGGAGAAGGGACACGAAGGTGGCTTGGCTTCCCTTGCCCCTTCCCACTTTCCCATAAGCTGCAGCGGGATCTGGCTGGCCTGTGTCTAAGCTCATTGCCCTGAGCAGCTGGGAAGACTTCCCCGGCGGCATCTTCACGTGTGAAGAGTGGAGACGGTGGAAGGATCTCCGCACCAGCTCTTGCGCTTTGGCTGCCCCCAGGGCAACTGCAGCAGCATCTCATGCATTTTCTTGGGGCTTGCTTCCCCCAAAGAGACACACGCTAAGTCAGGAGCACTGGATACTGATGGGAGAAGGGAGGGAGGGAGAGAAGGGCCAGAGTAGAAGGGCCCAAGGTGCTGTGGCAACAGCAGCAAGGGCTGGTCTGGGTGAGAAAAGCCATAGCACAGCAGCCCGTACCATGAAGGCGAGGGCCAAAGAAACAGAACTGGAGGTGCTGGTGGGTACAGTCGTAGACCCTGACGTCTGTCACCCACACAGTAGGTGCTGTGGTAGGTAGGCTCTAGGTACAGAGGTTCCCCGGGGCCCACAAAGGTGCCTGTAGCTCTGGTAAGGATAATATTAATTCCAATAGCCAGGGCACCAACCCCAGTAGGGTTCAGCCACAGTGTGGGGAACCCCGTGCAGTTCTCAGTCTTGGCCCTTTAGATACTAGCCAGAGGGGACCCCCAACAGTGGGGGCAAGGTGGAGGGGGAGACACAAGAGACTCTAGGCAGACCCAGTTTTCCAACAAGCATAGGAGGAACTTGGTATTGGGGACAGGACTGTGACCACAGTGGGCTGGAGGCAGCAGGCCTCTGTCAAGCAGCAAGGCTAGTGCTAAGCCAAGCCCAGAATGGTCAAGGATTGACAGCTTAGTGTTCTCTGCCACTCCCCAAAAAGGACAGTGACCACATATCCAAGGAGGCCACTGTGTAGTGACTTCTCTGGAGATGAGAAAGACTGAAACAAGAGAATGCTCCCTAAGGAAGTCATCCTGAGGACCCCTTGTGAGGAGAAATCCTTGGGTCTGAAGCTTGTGTAGCTGGTTTGGGGAGTCAGTTGATAAGGATGCTTTAAGGTAATTAGTAACTATACCTCAGTTTTGACCTGGGCTGCTTTTAGTAAGATAGGCTCTGATGGGGGCCCCCACTTTCTCTGAATGTTCCCTGGGCCAGGGCTGGGCTTCATCCCTTCCCTGGAATAAAAGATGGGTAGAGATAGCCTCAGGCCTCTAAGTCATCCCTAATCCCCCCAAAACAGAAGCATTGAGGGAAAATAGGACCCTTCCTCAGTCACTTCCATAAACAATGCAGCAGAGAGCTCCATTCTGTGGGACCCATCACCCCTTAAGCCTCTCTCCAGTATCATCAGAGGTGAACAGATGCCTCGGAGTGGGGTGTTGGGCAGGATTGCCCTCTCTAGCTTCTTCACATGACCCTCTCCAGTGAGACTTGAGGATACCACGCTGAAAGCTCAGTGGATCAACTCTTCACCCTCTTCCATCCTACACAGAGTCCTTCGGGACTAGTGTAGGAGCAGCCCTTTTTCTTAGTGGGAACTTCTCCTCTGAAGCTTCCTTTCTATCCTTCTGTCCCATGCTTCCTAACCCTGGGCTGATACAGAAATAAGACAGAGCATCAACTCTGAGAGGCCAAGTTCACCCATGTGGCAACAGTCATCTGCCACGGTCCCATCTTCTCTTTTGAATATCGATGGAGCTTCATGAACCATGGTCGGCCCCAAACCAAAGCGGTCCCAGGACAGGAGACCAACGAGGCAGGCCAAAGGCCTGCCAACCCTCAGATCCTCCTCCACCTTCCTTGTCCTCTTCCTCTCAGCTCATGCGTGCTCAGGGGCAGCTGAGAATAGGAGCATGATCCTAACCGACGTGATCATTACATAAGACTGATGCTGGGCCTTGTGTTGTTCTAACGGTTTTCTCTGCTCAGCCTCATTTCATGCCAAAGTGCTGCTATGGGCCTCTTTGTGTGCACAAAATTGCTTTCCTCTACCTTGGACATGCAGCTTTCCTTAGAGGAAAGCCTGCAACAGGATGACCATTCTGAGCCAGCAAGCCTGTTGGATGGTGTTTGGAGAAATTTGATTGCAGAGGTATGTCCTTGCCATCCCAGTAGTGGGAGAACTGTGGGCTGGCAGCACAGGGACCAGATCTGAAGGTGACTGCAAAGAATAGTAGTATCATGAAATCTACTATGCCTGAATCTTCCCACACTCCTGAACTCCTTGAACACACATGCAGGTGTGTACATGCGCATACAGACAGACAGACACACACACACACACTAAATGAAGCATTTAAAGTTATAAAGTACTGTAGATGTGGTCACTTGACTGACCACATGCTTTTTTTCTAGCATTGATGAAATTATAAACATATTTCTTTATTCATCTTCCCTTGGATTTCTTTTCCCTTGGACAACACTTATCCTTTACTAAGACCAGAACATAAAAGAATTTGCGTTAAGCCACAAACTCATTATTATCATAATCTCTGATTTCCTACTGCCTCTTAATAAACTCGAATGACAACCTTCTCCCTTGTAGCTGACCAGGGCTTCTCCTCCTATGAATCAGAGTCTGTCTCTTTCTCTATATGGAAGCTGCTCTCTGAGCCCATGCTTCTCTTTGCATCTTCCGGTACAGAGCATGATTATTTGGGTGCAGAAAGTCTTCTTGCAGAATTCTTTAGTCAGATGTCTAATCCCCCTTGTAAAAGCATTGGTCCTCATTGCCTCAAAACAAGAGAGGGATGATGAAAGGACATCATAAGAAGAAAGGAAGCCAGGCCAGGAGGTGGTAGAATTGCGTTTGGGGATGCCTTGTCGCTTAAGGTTCCAGACAGCTTGTCACATCCCTTCCTTCCCATCTGCAGGAGGTATAGCAGGCTTCAACATGGTAAGGCAGTTCAGACTATGTTCCCTGTGTGCCAGGAAAATCACCTGCCCATGGCGGGATGGCATGCTCTAGTGTCCACCAGGCTCCACATGAGCCATGATGACAGTTTCCCAGGGGAGGGAGGTAGACCACACTTAGAGCTGAGAAATCTATTTTTACTGCAGACTTCACAGCTTCTTCCTGCTTGTTCCCCACACTGAGGGCACCAAATATGTTTTCCTGAAGCTGACTCCAGATGTTCTGAACTTGTCCCTCCCTTCACTCTGAGGCCCAGACAAAGATACCCAATATTCCAACCTCCAGTAAGCATCCCCCCTTTCCTACCTGCATCCATATATCCACCACCACAGATTCTAGGTGTGAACTGGAGTGCCCTCTGGTATCCCCATCCCTGTCTTTGTTTTGCTGCATGTTAACACATCCTGAGATGGTTAAATCCAAGCTTATGTGATGGAGTCACTGTCTCTGCCATGCTTTTAGGGAATGCTCCTAATGAAGCAATGTTTAGAAATCCTCACCAGACCATTTCAAAGGAAGCATGAAGTGTGCACACAACATCCATGCACCTAAAGCTCACTAGAGAGAAATTAGATCTCTTTGGCATAGAAGATCGAAATAGTCAAGTAATCTCAAATTTTCATTACATCTCTTTCTGAAGCCTGAAATGTATGTTTCATTTTTGGATAGAGTATTTAGGTGGGTGGAGCAGGGAGAAGTTGTGGACTTGGTTTCTCAGCTCAAGTTAGAGTTCTATGTAAAAAGGAAAGGTGGACAGCGGAAGGGAATCTGTCCCCTGGTGTGTGGAAATTTTCTGAGACTTGAAAGAACTTTCACAGCATTTTTATTACAACAGTGTCTCGCCTATTATGTTTTGAAATACCAGCCCCAATGCCAGAGGCTAGTGAAGCAAAGCAGCCCATTCTCCTCAGGGAAGATTCCCTGTCCTAGCCAGCCTATGTGGCCTTCCCTCCTGGCCCCCAGAGCATTGCATGCTGTCCAGGAGGAGCGGGGGGAATACTTTGAGGCAGCATGGAAGAAGAGAGGGTCAGATGGCCCCTTGAAAGTGACCAGTCACAGCAGGATGGATTGACACTAGACGAGAACCCCTAAGGAATGCAGTACAGATGACTGCTCTTTAAAAATCCCTACATAGAGAGCCTTCTTTTAACAGAAGCCAAGTAAAATTAACTTAGGTGTGTGACCTAACTTTTCCATGACTGTGATCAAAGGCAGCCCCACATTAGTAAGCCTCATGTCTGCACCAGTAGTCTTCTGCAGTTTTTCCTCTCTGAACTGTCCCGAACACCATCGTCAGTTCTGTCCCAAACAGAGCAGCCGCTGATGCTTTCTCTACTGGCCAAAGATTGCTGGGGTGTTTTGTCATCTGTCACAGACTGCACCCATAGTACATAGTTGTACTGCATGGGGGAAAAGGTCTGAAAAAAATTCTACTTGCTTTCTGGCTGCCATCTTTTTTTTTTTTTTTTTTTAGTGTTTTCCCCCCATAATTGATTTGGTTTATTATATTGTGTGTCTCCCAGAGAGGTCACACCACACCAAGAATAACACATTCATTAATTGTTCCAACTTATCCCAAGGGCCTAGAAAGCATCTCCGAGCATAGTTCAAGTCATCTTATTTAATGGGGGCTCCCAGCAAAGCCTAAGAGGGTTTCTGGTAAGGTCTACCCTCACTTCTATTTTTAATAGGTTCCTTTATACCCACACACTCCTATCATGTTAGGTATTGGAGGGTTAGTGTCCTGACCTTCTAGATGCAAAAAGAGACTTGGTAATAAGCCATGCTATTACTATGTAAATACATTCTTGAATTTCAAGTTCTTGTTTATGGAGTTTTGAAAAGTTGGGTAGATAAAGTAGAATGAAGTATTGAGATTAATGCTTATTTTTATCTGTTTGCTAGTTTTTGTTTGATGATTGTCCACATATTTTGTAACAGGCCCACTCTAGGACAGCAAAGAAGGATAAACCTGTGTTCTACAGTGTTCTGAATCTGCTTCTTTTCTATGATTAATTTCTGTCAAATTAATGCTATGATAATTGAGTCGAAAATCTGAAGTTACCATCTCTCCTCTCCAATCTCTATTCCTGGCCCTACCCCTCTGTCTTGTTAAGTGGCCTTGAATTCTTGTCTCTGCATATTCTGCCTCTCCTCTTTCAAAGGTCTGAAAACAATCTACATTTATGAAAAAACTGCCTTCCCCACCAAATCAAAGTCAAGGAAATTATATGATACAGATTTTTTTCAGAACATCGTTAACCAATAAATACAAAATGTATTCCTCGATAAGATGATAATTTTAAAACAATATAGCAATTTGATAAATGAAGATCATAGGAAGCTAAGTATAATAAGTTCCACACAGGCTTTACAACTCATTTGTGCCTTCAGCAAGGATATTGCATCTATTTTCTTTCCCTTGTTAGGAAAATTGAAATTCTGATACTTGGCTAGTTTGTGCGCGCGTCAAGTGCTTGTAAGTTAATAATGCATAAAGCACTTATGTCTTCTCAAGTCAATTTGGAAAACCCTTCACTCATTATATCCCACCAAGGACTTGGGAAATTCTTGGCATTTCCTATCAGCATTTAATCTTTTTAAGGGAACCTCCATCTTAATGGGACTGAGGCTAAGATCTGCTTTTCTCTTGCCTTCTATTTTTCCTATTTCCTTTTCGTGTTAGCGCTCAGTTTTTTTTTTTTTTTTAAATCCAAGCTGTTTTCATTAATCAGGAAAGATGAGTTTTCCTTCAATAAACTTCCTAGTGTTGTCTTCTCTTTGTGGACACCCAAGTCAGAGAGCATACAACCACAAACTAACACCTTCGCCCAGGCATCTTCCTA
>CABHPQ010161426.1:0-18176 GCA_902168405.1 Peromyscus aztecus | reverse complement strand
GAATCCCACCCCGGTTCAGCCACTATCTAGTTGTATAAGGGTCTTTTACCTTAGGTAAGACAGTAATTACCAATTCTCCAACCCCACAGAGTCTTTGTATAGTTTAAATAAGATCTTCCCTACAAATACATAGAGAACACTATAAAGAATTACACACATAAATCATCGCACTAATTAAATTAGATATTTGATTTATGGTCTTGAATTTTTGAAGATCAAATATTGTTTTCATAAGTGACTCCTGGAAATAATTACACTTTAGAAATATATTGAAATGAAAATATTTGCATTCATGGGATATAAGCTATAAAATTCAAGGTTGTGGTTTCTAAAATTATATTCTAATTATATTCTATGAAATTGACCCTGTTTTATGCTAAGAATCTTCTACAAGTTCATGCCATGTCTATTCTTGATGACATAGAGTTGATTTTCAACAGCTGCCAGAATGATCCTTTTAAACAAGTCAGATCATTTTACACTTCTGTTGAAAATTATCTCATGCCTCTTCCTGACAGAGCAATAGCTGGCCAGCGAGACTTAACATGTGTGGGTCGCCTGTCATCTCTCTGACCCCCATCTTTGACTAAGCTCCCCAGATCCACGCATCCTCCTTAGGATACTTGTGCTGTCTCTTTTCTTTGCCTAGGACACTTCTCCCAGACATGGCTGTCATTTATGGCATGCTAATGTTTGTTAAAATGTCATATTCCTCCTGACTAGACCTTCCCTGATGATCTCACTTAAAAGAGCACTCTTCCTCCAAATGCTGCTCTGATTTTTTTTCTTTGTTGTATAGTAGATCCCTACTGATCTACCACCCTGTATAATTTACACATCGATTATTATGTCTATAATTTCACTCTACCCACACTAATGTAATTTCCACAGGAGAAAAGATGTCTTGTTTTGTTTTGTTTTGTTTTGTTTTCAGATATACCCTAAAAACTGTCTTCTGATATCCATATGCACACCTTGGCATGCATGCACCCTCACACAAACATACAATAACAACAACAACAATAAGGAATGTTATAGTGACAATCTACATACATCTTTGTCAGTAGGTGTGCAGAGCTGCTGTTCTTAGATCAGTCACAAGCCTTTTAAGACACGTGCATCAGCTAAGTCTGAGAAATACAGCTGCAACACAAGGATAAAGCTGTGCCTGGCACAGAGCATGATGAAAAGCTTAACATCCCCTCTCTCCCCATTTAGGTCCTGCATTCTCCACCAGCAAGGAGAGCAGTCACTTCCATAGTCCCATCTTTTGGATGCTCCCTTCCCTCATCTCTGACGAGATCCCGTCACCTGGAGACTGCACTAACCTGCTGCTAGATTTGTTGAAGAAAAGAGAGAAAGATGGAGGGAGAGAGGAGGGATACTGAGAAAGAAAGACTATGAAACCACCTAGCTATTCTAGGCACAGAACCCATGACCTTGGAATCTCTTTGTACATTTTTTAACCAATGATGTTAACAGCATTTTCTTTGTCCTAGGTCTACAGAACATGACAACATTAATCTCTTAGTAAATTTGCATAAAATTTGCAAATATAATTTCATGATCTGTAAAACCAAAATCAAAGTATAATATAGCAATTTCATTGACTTAATCTTGCAGAATTCTATCAAGAAAGTAATTAGATTTTCTTATCATTATTTATTCTTTTAAAAATACTTATAGTTCATCCTGTTATTCTAAAAAGATTGATTAGTAAATTTCCCTTTAATATTTACTTCAATGTTTAAATTGAGAATAAACTATTTTTACCTAATAACTAAAATTACCTGAATCTTCCCTCTTTAAATCCAGGAGATATTACATTTAACTTATCATTAGCTATATAAAGTTTCATGCTGATTTTTAAACTCCATTTAGTAACTGGTCAAAATTCTTACTGCTTGGACATCCTATACCTATGGGCAAGTTCTTGAGTCTTCCTGTGCTATACTATACCTTTATTAAAGCCCTAGTTATAATAGTAGTATAATAACACTGCTGACAGCTCTAGTCTTTCATTTACTTTTGGTAGTATTTCATTTCTTCTAGTTTGCAGTTGTATACCAAAATTCTGGCTATGTCCCTAAACTTCCGATATGAAGGTAAAAATATTCATTCTGAACAGATTGAATGAAATCATGAAAATGAAGCAAAGCAGACATGGTCTTTCCAAGAAGGCCATAATTTGTACTTATTTATTTACTTATTTTGTAGGTGTGTATGGTATATGTGTGTCTACAAGTTTGCATTGGGAATGGCAAGTGCGTGTGCGTGGAGGCCAGAGGCATTAGGTATCTGCCTCAATCACTCTCCAGTTTGTGTTTGTTTGTTTGTTTGTTTGTTTAGTTAGTTAGTTAGTTAGTTAGTTAGTTGGTTGGTTTTGTTGTTTGAGGAGTTTAATGGGGTTTCATTTTTGAGGCAGGGTCTCTCACTGAACTTGTAGCTCACTGAATAGGCTACAGTGGCTGGCCAGGAACTCTCAGGAATCCTTGTCTCCTCCTCCCTAGGGCCAAGATTACATGGCTCTTTTCATATGTGGATGCCAGGAACCCAAACTCGGGTCCCCAAGCTTGCACAGCAAGCAGTTTTGACTGAGTCATCTCCCCAACTCCAGTGCTAAAATTCTTAAATCATACTGTGCCTTTCACCATGCCAGTAGCAACACTGGACCTCTGAAAGAACCCTGCAGATGACCATAGAATCCCTCTGTACAGTTACTGCCCTGCAATAGAAGAATTGTTTTTTTAAGTCAATAACTCAGTACACTTTGCTTACACACTTTTTCTTCTTCCCTTGTTTTTAACCAAGCAGTATGACTGTCTATAAGAGACACTAAGCACATTTTCCAAGGCCCTCATGCTTTCTGCTTTGGATCTACAGTCTCACGATTCCATTTCTCCTTTGTCTCCAGTAATTGTGACTCATCCCCAATGTAATACAAGCTCTCCGGTTTGAGGAGAAGCGAAATATTTGTCAGATTAAAAGGCAAAGTAAGTCTGAACCTCTCCCACTGATGACAACTGTGTCTCCCATTGTGAAGAAACTGGAAGATTAAACCCTGTGTCTGTGTAAACAGGACAGTGGAGTCTCCTGTGAAATAACATGGATCTCCTCATGCCTCTCTCCTTTATTTCTGGGTATGAATTTGCTTGCCTTCTGACACTTAGGGTGAGGTTCTACAACATCATTCCATAAATGTGTTTCCTAAAATTTCTCCTTCCTCCTCATTAGTCTTTTTAAAGTTTTATTGTTTTCTTCCTTGTGGGAATATATTTCTCTAGAAACATTATATAGATATTACCCAGGTGTGCTAACTCCAGGGTTTTGGCTATTGTCCAACTTGAACAATTAGTGAAAATTCCCTTAGTTTTACACAGATGTTATAGCCCCCATTTCCTGACCTGAAAGGCACTTTTGGATTCTGGGGGGTTTTTAATACTTGTCTCCTTCCCTTTGTGAAGTAGCTGCACCCCCATGCTAACATTTAATACAGTTCCTTATTCTGTATGCACATATAATTAGTGAGGTTTATACCACATTTGGAACAAATCTGGAATACTTTAAATATGAAAAGGCAGCATTAATGAACTCTGCTTTACACATTAGGTAGCTATCAACCTTAAATCCCCTTTTCCCACAGTTTTTAATCGAGATATTAATTACTAAAGAGATTGGTGTTAATTTTGGAATGTTTTCTAAATTTGAAGTATTTCCTTCTATTCAGAAAGCCCTATACGCATGTAAACTACTAAAATTAGATGGTAAGCACTCTTTTTGAAACTATGCCTTTAACCAATTTAACCATTGACCTAGTCAATGTGCTCACTTCGTATGTCTCCAATATATTTTTATTAACATATAGCTATGTATTTTATACTTCAAGAATTCTGGGAACCCACCCCCAAGGTCAAATTATTTTTAGCCCTAACAAACATTAGTCATCCATGATCACAACTATTTAATCTTTTTCTCATAGCCTTTCATTTCCTGTTTTGTATTAATTCCTCAAACACCTCCAGGGAAAGAAAGAGAAGTGGCTGTCCCCGCCCATCACAGATGACTGAACGTAACCAAAAAACTGCCAAGGTATCTTGAGACAGCTGATAGGCAAAAGGCAAGTCCTCTCAGCTCTATTCAGCTGGGAACAAGGACAGGAACTTCCTACAAGGGAAAAGATAGAATGGGGGCAAAAAAAAAAAAAAACATTTCTAGCATCCAAACTACTGAACATCTTCTAGGTGTGCTTGTGTACAGACATCTTAAAGCAAACATTAGCCCTGAGCTGCGCCTAACCTCCCCCGTCTTTACCTGCAGCAACTGCTGAAACCAAATGCTCAGGTCTTTTAGATACAGTCTTTTGAGCATTTAGATAAAAGTGAGTTCAATGTTTTTTTATTATTAATTTTAGCGGTATAACAAGGATGGTGTATCATTTTGACATAAAGAGTTCAAAGTTACGATGTAAGCGCTCTGCCATTAATCTTTAAAATATATTTGCTGGGTGAGCAGCCAACATAATCCTGGCTAAACAGATAAGAAAATAGAGAGCTAGTGATAAGGTGACTTGTTTAAAGCTATATAACAAATCAAAGATAGAGCTGGAGGCAAGTTCTTGCTCCTGCTCCCAGCCCCAGGCATCTCCATAGGTTCATATTCCCACAAGGAAGGAGGAGAGCCTGCTGCTTCCCTGTTGCACATCATTCCACGGGGATGTACTTCATTGGCAGAGCGCTTGCTTGGAATGTGTGAAGGCCTGGGTTCAGTCCCTAGTACTCCCAAAGAGAAAAGAGGAAGTAAAGAAGGAACTGAATAAATACGGGTACATGGTTGCTTTAAATCACTTTGTTTCCAAAGAGGAAGGGTATCCCTCAATGGCAAAGGGCTCCCCTGGCATATACAAGGCCCTAGGTTCAATACTCAGTCCTGCAATAAATAAGTGTGTTTTAAAAATAATTTTAAAACAGATGGGAGTGATTCTAGTCTTTTCTTGGGAATACAGAAGAGAATTTTGCAAATGGAATTTCTAGGGACCTTAGGAGAATTCCACAAGTAGGAAGAAAAAAATCAACTGTTTTCTCTCATGACAGTATTTATTTTGAGCCATGTTCTCCATTGCATAGCATCAGCTTTTAATTATTTAGAGAATAATTATTCATTTGTGGGTTATCAAGTCCTCTTCCTTCCCTCTTGCTTCCTGCCTTTGGGGCATTTCACTGTTCATTAGTATTTGCATCAGAGAGCCAGAGCTTCTGCTTAACTGGTGGGCCTGATAAAAATACACGGATGGACAAGTTAGAAAGCACTGAATGTGTGAACTGTGTGGTCATCTTGGGGTCACATCCAGACAGAATAGTTTAAGTCAATAACAAACAGCAATGTTGTTCCTTGGTAGAAAGGCACCACTCCTTCTAGCCTTTCACCCCACTGACATAGTTTCCTCTAATTTAATACTTGATGTTTATGACCACAGATCACCGGAATTTGGCAAAAGATATAGACATCTGTCTGATAGGGTTTGAAAATGCTCATGTTTTTAAACTCTTCCTTTCCCACTCCTAAACCCTCAATAAATACATCTTGCGTCTATTAAAAGATGAATGAAGGGTATGTTTTCTCCACGTTATTTGTTGGTTGGTACATAAAATACAGCAACCTGGTCTGCATTCCCCCACCCCTCAAGGATGCTCGGCTCTTAGGAGTCTGTCTGGCAGTGTCAGATTAGTGAGAAGTTGAGATTGCTTCATGAATCAGGGAGAAGCTGCTCACAGGTGGCAGTCAGTTTGATCTTCCTAGTCAGTCAAGGAGGATATATATCTTTTGTGATTATCACTCTCGGGGATATCCTTGAAGGAAAATGAGACTGCCTCGCCAAAACACAACTAAGTGAGACAAACAAAAAGGAGCAGTGACAGGGAAAGGGGGCGACAGAGAAAATTATTCGGAACCCACAGAAATCAAAAGGAATGTATATGTAAACTCCCTCTGCTGCCGCCGCTGCTGCTGCTGCTGCTGCTGCTGCTGCTGCTGCTGCTCAAATCTCCATTCCAGAGCTGTGCTGACCACATCAAAACAATGATGCTGCATAAGCAAGGGAATAAACAAAGCAAAGACCCATTAGCTCCGTTTCCATTAGACACGCAGAGAGTAAAAAAAAAAAAAAAAAAAAAAAAGAAAGAAATCAATAACAGGCAAACAGAAAACAAAATTGATAGGAAATAAATGTTAATTTTAGAGCTTTAAAATGAGGTATTGCAAACAATGGCATGCAATAAAATCTTGAAAACTATTTTTAAAACTTTCAAAATCATTTACATGGGGAAAGGAACTCTTGCAGGAGCATATACAGCATATTAAACTTTAGTGCATTTTTAATGACTCGTCTTAAACAAATTATGCATGAGATAGATTACACATCCTTCACCCACTTAACAAAAAGGCATACGCACGAACAAAAAACAAAACCAGGTGGCTTTTAAGAAGAAATTAAGTGTATACTCAGTGACTGGTTGGGAGAGATGCCAAGTAGTGCGAAGGACCTCGAAGAACAGCGTTCTCTTGAAAGAAGGTAGATTGATGGGCATTTCTGCCCCGACTGGAGGCAGAGCAGGACAAACAGTATCAGCCTCTGCTTTCAGATCCCACCCTGCAAATGCACTCAGCAGACAGGCTGGGGAGGGGATGAACAAGGACTTGCACTTGAAGGAGCAGGTCCTTCATTTAAGTCCAGGCCCCACCATTCAGTATTTGCACAAATGGGAATGTATTTTTTCAAGCTTATCTTTTCCCTATTTGTAAGGTAGAGACAATAAAGAGAATGCTATCTGCTATCTCAAATTTGGGGTGAGGCCCAAGTCTTGGTGATTTTTAGAAGTCTCAGTCTCAGCTTCTTGTGCTCCACGGGTCTGGTTCATAATCATTGGTTTAGATCTCAGGTATGCCTAAGTCATCCAGAGAGTTTGTTAGAACTGGGATGGGCTGAGGGTGTGGTTTACTAGTGGAGCACTCACCAGGCATGAGCAAAGTCCTGGTTATGATCTCCAATGTGGGACAGGAGGCAGGGGCATGATAGAGACTTCTGAGCCTTCCAATATGTGAGAAGCTGCATTTCCAACATGTCCCCAAGTCATTTCAATGATGCTTTCAGCAGTCAGAACTTCTAGTTTAGGCTTGTAATTTTAGCCAGTCTTCCAGACCGTTAGACCTTGATGAGCCATTCTCCCCAAGGAGAACCAGCGTTTAACAAAATTCCACACTGATCTATATGCACACTAAAGTCAGACTTGCTAGTCTTGGAGATCTCTAATTCCAAAGGCCGTGGAACCAAAGAAAATTTCTGAAAATCCAATCGACATTATTTGTAAGAAAAACTCTAATCAGAACAGTAAAAATCCAGATCTCTTTTGTGAAATTAACAAAATATACCCATTAGAAACAGCTACCCTGTTTTTAAAGCAAGGCACTGACACCCTCTGCGGTAGGTGCCAGATTGCAGAGTGCCCAGGTGCGTAGTGAGGTCAGACTCAAGTATTATTTATAATGCCATTCTCCTTTTCAAATATTTTTATAGTCACACTCATCAGTTCTTGTTCTTTTCCTTAAGCCTTAGAAATCAAATTCTCTTTGTATTTCCTATCTGCAGATCCTTTTTGCCTATAATGAGGGATCTGATATGAATTTGATCAGCAGGAAAGTTAGATGAAAACACCAAGTTTATTTCCATCAGGGAATTCCTGAAGGCTAAAGCGTCACCAGGTTAAGTGTCAATGGTCTACTATCAGCCTAGCATCACAACAAGCCCTTCATTCAAACAAGGCTCCCATTGCTTGGCATACAAATCAGAGCCCCAGCTTCACATTTGTGAGATTTATATGACCATTTAGAGAAATTCCTCTTGTTGCTTCCCTGATAACCATCGCCGGCAATACAAAGCTGAATGGCTCACATCAGATCTCATCTGTTCTATGTAGTGGTTTAGTGTTTGAGGACGAACTTAGAGACTATTAAATTTATAAAAAACAAAGACAAATACACAACATAAAACAATTCAAGCTCCAAAAGCTTTATATTAGCTTTTGGGAAAGAATGGCTACAAGAAGAAAGAAGCCATGGAGATTAAATCTCTTAAGATTCAATTTGTCTGTCCTGTCATATAAAGGCTAACCTTGCTGGGGACTTAGAATTATGACTTTATTTCAGTCCACAACTAAGTAAGGCAACAGATATCATTTCAATGATACGTTTTACAGTAAAATCAATAAGAAAATATTTCAGAGCTACCCACTCTAATATTAATAATGTGAGTGTCATAGCAATAACCTATGGATAACATTAACAATATAAACATGTAAATACCTGGTTTTTCTGTTTTATTTTCATGTTCATAGTTTCTTTCCCAATTATTAAGAAATGGTGAAAAACATCAGTGACCATTAGAACCTAAGAGATATTTGGTACTAAATTAGTTTCCAGCCTCATAATCTATGAGGTTTTGTTACCAACATTGCAAAAAGACATCTCTAACAAATAAATCAGACGGCTAAATGCTGTCTATCTGGTAGGAAGCAAGCTCTCTTTTTCCAATAGCTCTGCCTTTATAACCAGATATTTCTCCCTATACATTTTCTTTTCTTTCGTGCTAGTTTTCCTTTGTGTTTTAAATTTCTCCTAGCTTCATAAGAACTCAAGAATCCTTATTTTTCTCATGGTGAGCCTTCCTATTATGTACTTACATATAAGAGCAGAATTTCTTAGCCAATCTCATTGCATAATCCACACCCTGGTTATGCAAAGGGGATATGGTTGTTCCAGTTGAGGCATGTGTTAAATATTAGTTGGCTGATGTAGATGCACATATTATATACGGATATATATATACATATACTGGAAGCAAGTGTCTGTTCTGTACAAAAAAAAAAATGGATAAAAAGTCTGTATCCCAGACCTAAGAAGAAACATAAGCATTGCGGACAGCATTTGTGATGTTACACTGAGTTTTAGTGACTAAAGGGAAGTGCATTTTGTATATGGTCAACTTTGCTCTAAAAATGACTTTAGTAAATAAAAACAAACAGGGAAGAAGCCAGCATTAAAACTGCGTTTTTGAGACAATAACAAATGTACCTCCTCTGAAGATTTATGAAACATTTCTTGCCATGTCTGCAGTAACACTGGCCTTGACCAAACCTGAAGAGTTTCTCGACACTGGGTGAACATTAAATTGTCTCTGTACAACACCTGAATACCTGAGATTTCTCGGGTAATACCTTGTGCTGAATTAGGTAAGAAAATACTACAAGCAGATTTTCCCAGGTACTGAAAGTTTGCCCATTAGTTCCACAGCTTGAGGTCATTTTCTGTTCTCTGAGCAGTTGTTATAAAGTGCTATATAATATGAACAACCACCTGCTCAAAATCAAGTGCCCACATCTAACATAGATTTCCCAACATAAGCAGTAGTGTTTCTTGTCTACTGGAAGGGAAGACAGCCCTTAACCTTCCCCAAGGGCATTCTAGCCCCTCTTCCTCCTTCCAAGAGCAATGGTTTTGCTTCAGGTTTTCTAGCTTAAGAACATTTGATGAATTATTTCAACATAAAAAGGTGAATCAGATTAAATTCAAAAGAGGGCAAAGAGGAGAGAGGAGTGTTTATACAGTTCTGGAAACCAGTAGTGAGATAAATCCAATGTGACAAATCTCTGTAGGCTTGAAGTTAATTTTGTTATGGAAAATACATATAAGGCATGCCTAATGAGGAAGGAGGTCGCTGCATTCTGAGAAATGGGCTAGTATTTATAAATACTAGGTAGTATCTGGAAAAATGCATTTAGGGGTTTAATCCCTCATCTCTCCAGGGCTTACACTTTGCTTACAGCATTACTCCAAGTGGAAACTAGGAGACAATACAGCATGTCGTCCTTCAGGTAACTACACATTTTATAGGGCAATGTATACCTGTGAAAAGTATCCAGTCTTTCATTGTGTTGAGCAGGATTCTAATTCAGGATTGTCGGGGAGAAACATCTCTACTACAGCAGAAGCCCCACCCTACAAGACAGAAATTTTGGATTTTGATGATGATCTGGAGACCACATTTTTTTTTTTTGTCTATTAATGGGACATTATGTTGATGCATCCTAACTTTCAATGTCTTTGTGAAATTCACTGACATGATATCTAGGGTAAAGGTTTTGAAATAGTGCTCTCAATTCATAATATGATAACATTTTTAATTCCAGGGAAATAATCATGACTAAGAATTCTTCTGGCCCTCAGCACATCAGGCTTTGGATAATCATGACAATCTTAACCAAAAGCAAAGTAGATACTTCAAACTGCAAAGCTATAGTAACCACAACAGTGTGACACTTGTATAATAATGGACATCAGACCACTGAAACAGAATAAAGAACCAAGGAATAAATCCTCTTATTTATGGTAGTTGATTTCAAAAAGAGCCCTAAAAATATGTAATAGAAATGTAACAGTCTCTTCGATATATAGGGCTGGGGAAACTGGATATTAATCCAAGTTTATGAAAATAGTATAGAATTTTCTTAAAAATAAGAATGACATGTGACCCTCGTCATCTCAAGAGGATGAAGAAATAGATGTGAGCCTGTAAACTCAAAATTCGTAGGCTAAGAGTCCTGTGACAGTAGTCAGCACATACACATTTGGGTATGATGCCAGAAGTACAGGCAACACATGCAAATATGAACAGATGAGAATAAATCAAACCTAAACGATTCTCTATAGTCAAGAAAATAATTAACAGAGTGAAGAGACCACTTACAAAATAATGAGAATACTTAACAAACTGAAGATCTGAAAAAGGACTAATGTTCAAAATATATTCTTTAAATATGATTAACTCAATGACAAAGAACATATAGTCTGATTTTTTAAACACATAGAAAAGAATCTGAAGAGATACATCTCAAAAGAGGACACTCAAATGGTCAGGGAGTAGATGAAAAAAAATGTTCATCACCTGTCATCAGAGAAACCACAATGATATGACTACACACTTGCTAGGTTGGAGATTATCAAAAATAACAAGATAATGTCATAAAATATGATAACTCAAAGCAAAATTAATGCTCCAACACACTGCTAGTGGGGATATAAAATTAGTGGTTCCAATATGGAATACAATATAGAGGTCACTCAAAAAAAGGGGGGTTTTGTTGTTGTTGTTTTTTTCGAGATAGGGTTGCTCTGTGTAGTTTTGGTGCCTATCCTGGATCTTACGCTGTAGAACAGACTGTCCTCGAACTCACAGAGATCCGCCTGGCTCTGCTTCCTGAGTGCTGGGATTAAAGGCATGCGTCACTGCCGCCCAGACCAAAAAAAAAAAAAATTAAGTAGAATCCCAATATGATGTAGCAATACCAGTGCTAAGTAAAGGAAATAAAATCAGCATGTCCAAGAGATACCTGCATTCTAAGTCCATCACAGCACTCACTGTTCAGCAGCTCAGGAATGGAGTCCACCTATATGTATACCATCTTGAGTGAATGAAGAAAATGCACTGTTTGAAAACACAGTGAGATGCAACCCAACCTTTGAGAACAAAGAAATCCCATTTGTAACAATATGGATGAGACTTGAGGACAAGTTAAGGAAAATCAACCAGGCACAGGACAAATACTGTATAATCTTGTTGATCGTTGGAATCTAAAGTAGTTGAACTCAGGCAGAGAGAGTGGATTACAGTGGAGAGGGGAGTTATTGGTCAGTGAAACAAAATTTTAGTTGGGAAGAAGCATTTCAAAAGGTATCATTCAACATAGTGTATAGTTAATGTCAACGCATGGCATTCATTTTATACATTCATTCATTCATACTTGTGTGTGTGTGTGGTGTGTGTGTGTGTGTGTGTGTGTGTGTGTGTGTGTACTCATGTATGCAGTACAGGCACACATATGCTTTGGTTTACATGTGGAGGTCAGAGAACAACTTTCCAGAATCAGTTTTCTCCTTCCACTATGTGTATTCTGAGGACCGAACTCTCAAGTTTGGAGTAAGTGCCTTTAGCCATGGAGTCATTTTACCAACCTCAATGTGTTGTGTTCTTAGAAATTGACAAGAGAATAGATTTTAAGTGGTCTCATCACAAAATATAAGAAAAATGTGTGAGATGATGTATAGTATAATATAATATATATGGTGTATATACTTTAAAATAACTTATACAAGATAAATGTGCATAAATTTCATCAATTTTATTTGTACAATTTTTATTTGAAATCCAGGGGTAAAGGGGATGCCTTGTAGTCATAATCTGTCTAGGTAAATTCTGCTACCAGTCCAAGAAAACCAGCCATTCCAATTCCTTTGTTAATAAGGCCAAAGAGTGGGACTTCTAGATCCTCATCACATTAACACAAAAGCATTCCTCTCCTTCAGCACATTGTGTGTGACTTGTATGCTCAGATCCTACTTTGCTCGTCACCAGGCCCCTGCATCCAGCAGTCAACTCTCACCAAGTGACTGTGAATGAACTGAAATGAATGAGTTAGCTCCTACAAGCAGAGAACTATGTTGGGGATAGTTTGACAGATAAATGAGTCAGAGTTCACACAGAGAAACAGAAACACAAGGAAATATCTATATTCTAAAAGATTTATTGTAGGGCCTTATTTCTACTCACTCGCGTAAGCTGTTAAACACTGAACACAGGCTGCTACTTTTGTGCTTAGCGCTGAAGCCAGAAATCATCAGCACATACAGTTAGAAATAAAAGCTATTAAGAGGAGACCACGGGACCACATTGAACTGCAGGCATGAGGGGAGAACAACAAAGAAAAGCACGGAACTGCATCTGTGTCTTCACCTCCAGAATGCTACCTGCCAAAGACGAGGGCGTCCTGCAGGTAAAGCTTATGCCTGTTGGGGCTAAACACACACCTGACCAAAGAGGGTGAGGACCTGAAGGAGGAGACCACTGGGGCCAAACAATGACCGCCACGAGCCAGGTGAGCCAGCGTGGATGCGTCAGTATATGTGAGCCCCAGCAGCACCTCCTGTCTCACACTCGTCTCCCAATTCAGAAGAACATAGTAGCGTTTCACTTGCTATCACAAACAAAATGTCCCTCCCAGTTCATAGTAGAGAAGAGAATTCTGGGAAATAGGTATTAAGATCCTGTTAGCTCCCTGGTACTCTGTATTCTCAATGTGTAGACTTACTGTTACAAAATTTCTGAAATCTGTGTATAGCCTTTCTGTAACAGAACACGCCCACCTCTTGGCCTGTGGTCCATGCCCTTTTCCTATATTTCCATGCCTACATAGCAGCTGCAGCTTTTACACATGGCCTCAGCTTGGCTCCAGTATTACTCAGAGAAGTCCTGAGGACAATTCTAAGCATCTTCAAAGAGCTTCCACCAGTTTCCCCACTGTCAACAGTGACTGAGATGATGGACAACAATCATTCTTTCATACAGTGCTTATAATGTAACTTAGTCCATGAGGGAAAGTGGTAAGACCCCTAAGGGCCCACCCCTGTAAAATGGGAAGAGGTGGGAAAAACTGATGAGCCCCTAAAAAGCTAGGCTTACATCATCCACCTCAAAAACTCCCATACTCAACAAACAGGTCATGAGGTACCTCCATGTGTCTAGGTGGCCCCGCTATGTCTATGATGCAGATCTTCCGCTCATTTGCAGTCTGAGAAACATGACACCATTACATTATTACATCATGCAGAGGACACTTGCTACTTACCTCAGGCCTTCTCACCCTGGTGCCCTTCAAGAACCAGCTGTCATTCCAGAACATCAGAGAGTCAATGTTGAGTGCATTTCACAACGCCTGCCGGCTTAAAAGCCCAACTGCTCAGACATCTATTTCTGGTAGTGATGCCTCTCTCAGGCATCCTCCTCAGGCATCTCCTCAGGCTAGAAGCTCACCCAGAAGTCACATTTCATTTCATCACAGATAATTCTTTTAAATGTGAATCTGAGATCGAAGACAGAAAAGTCAGCTGTGATGTGGGAAGTGAAGTCCATGAAACTAAATTTGTGGTTCATTAGCTTTTCTGAAAAACTTTTACGTATGTAGGTGGGTTATTGGTACAGATAATGATCCTACAAGAATGTGAATGCTGATGCCTTTCAAATACTTAAGCTCTAAGAAAACTACCAAGTGGATGCCTATGTTTATGTCTCTTTTGATATTGATTATGTGTATAAACTATTTCACATTGGAATTTGCAGGGTTTCCTTCAACCCACTGTAGGTCTGAGAAGCAGAGGAAGTTGAGCATTTTAGACCACTGCATACTTGCATCCCAGTACAACGTATTCTAGGACCTGGGAACCAGGAACTTAAAATAAATTTCACTTGTTTTAGACACATTGTCTCTGATCATGCTTTAGCAAGAACAACAACCAAAAAAAAAAAAAAGGCTAATACATTTGTGTTGGAGACAATACTTCCCAGAGCTGGAGCACATAAGCAGAATCCTTCAGGCTTAACCCATTACCTTAAAAGAGTTTCCAAAATTTTCTGAAGGACAAATAATGTATTTAGATGTTTGGTTAAAGAGGCCAAGGACAAAAAGGAGGGGAAAAAAAGGAAAATTTGCATTTTTAATTTTAAAAAGATGGAAATTGTACAGAAGAGCACTGTGGTCATAAAGTAAATAACATGTAGTCTTGTGCCAAAATGCACTTTCATGTCCTTCTCCAGGATAAAGCATTGTTTGTGTGCAGTAATGTATTTTTAGGAGGGCAAAAATCACCTTTTCCATCTCTCTTCCTATTTCGAATTAGTTTTTTCCAAGGTCGTTAAAATGAAAGAACGGCAGTCGACTTTCTTATCAACAGCTTGTTCCAACAGATACAATACATGGGTAGGAGATCAAAAAGAGCATGAGAGGCATTTCTGCCAACATTGTAGAAATATTGAACATCTGCTATATCTGGGATCCTGGGAGTTGTAATTATAATTTTTGAAATCTGTACACAAGAGTTATAAATATTAGAACTGTAGCCTGTGAAAGCCATGAAATATTTAACTTGTTTGGCAGGCTTAAGCAAAACTCATAAACTTAATTTAAGCAAGCCAAACACTATAGTTTTTTACCAATTTTATATCTTTCATGTCATTAGTTAGATAAATTAAAGCAAACTATAAAACAGACTAGAGATCGCCCACTGGAAGTCCTGTGGGCGTACTGAAGAGGTGCATTTTGAGAATTTACACATTTTGCTCTTTGCCTGTCACCTTTGCAGTTGTCCATTGGTCAAAGGTTCCACTCTTTGATTTGGAGATGGGAGAGGGAACTGCTAACAGGAAATGGCTTTGCGGTAAATAGAAGAGCCAGCATCAGGCACCTTCAGCAGGTTCCAAGAACTAGAGTAAGACCCAAAGGTCACCGGTGGTTTCTACCAGTGTCAGTTCATCTATCACAACCCCATCTGCTGGTCTGAGTGAGGACCTTTCAGACTCAGAAGCAAAACTAGCCCTGAACTGCAGTTAAAGGCAAACTCAGACACCAAGGAAACAACGAGAACCCAGGTTTCCATATTTGGCCCAGTTAATCTCAGACACATGGTTTCTTCAGTTGGTGATGGTGATGTTTTGTATGTGTGGTGTGTGTGTGTGTGTGTGTGTTTTCTAGACAGGGTTTCAGGGTTTCTCTGTGTAACAACCCTGGCTATCCTGGAACTCACTTTGTAGACCAGTCTGGCCTCAAACTCACATAGATCTGCCTATCTCTGCCTCATGAGTGCTGAGATTAAAGGTGCACCATCATGCCTGGCTGAGAGACCTGTTCTTAGAAAGGAAGCTAGGCTGGAACACATCCAAATGTGTGCACCCTACAAAAGTCCTTTCAGTTTACCACACAACAGTCATGCTCAAGCCAGCTGCTCTCATGAGTGAGTTGGCAGTACTACATGGCATTAGAATTTCTCCATTTAGGGACTGAAGATGTCTCAGTCAGTACAGTCCTTCTTGTACAAGCCTAAGGACTTAAGTTTGATCCTCCAGAACCCACGTTAAGAAAAAAAAAAAATCAGGCACAGTGGCATGCACCTATAATCTCAGACAAGAGGAACCCTAGGGCATGCAGGCTAACAAAACCTGAGCCTTCCAGCTTCAATGAGAGAAGCTGTCTCAAAAAACTGCATGGAGAAGAGCTGAAAATGGCTCAGTGATTAAGAGTGTGTGCATACATCTCCTGTAGAGGACCAGAATGTGGTTCCAAGCATTCAGGCACATAAGAGCTACCTGTAATTCCAGCTTGACAGTGTCTGATGCCCTCTCCTGGACTCCACAGGCAACTGCACTCATGTGGACACACACACACACACACACACACACACACACACACACACTTAAAAATACAAAATCTAAAATAAATAAGTGGAGAGAGATTTTTGAACACATCTAATGCCAACCTCTAGCTTCCACATGCACACATAAACACATCCACACACAGAAAAAAACGTCCATTTGTATCTCCACCATGCATAGTCTCTCCAAAGTGAAATTAAGAATATTCCTGTTAGAGATTCCCACTGAAAACAAGTGTTGATAAAGGCATCATTTACTTTATAGCCCTTTGTTTAGAACAGAACAACCTCTGCCGATATGTAGACATCTGTTGTTAGTTGTTTTTACTCTTTTACTCTTCGCCTCTTTACTCTTTGGGGGCCCACTACCCAGCTCCCAAATAAATAACACACAGAGAGACTTATTCCTTATGAATGCCCAGCCTTAGCTTGGCTTGTTTCTTGCCACCTTTTCTTAAGTTAATTAACTTAAATTATCCCCTCTATCTTTTGCCTCCGGGCTTTCGCCTTTCTCTGTTTCTGTATATCTTTTCTTTCCTTCTTAGTCCATATCTGGCTGTGTGGCTGGGTGGCTGGCCCTTTTTTCTCACTCTTTGATCTTGTTCCTCCCAAATTTCTCCTCCTATTTATTCTCTCTACCTGCCAATCCCACTTACCTTTCTCCTGCCTTGCTATTGACTGTTCAGCTCTTTGTTAGACCAATCAGGTGTTTTAAACAGGCAAAGTAACACAGCTTCACAGAGTTAAACAAATGTAACATAAAGGAATATTTATGTGTCCTTTTTTACAAATTAAAATAACCACAAGTGAGGTATAGGGTATGCTCACAAGCACATAGTTGCCAGTCCCAAGCCTGAGGTCTTCTGAAGCTTGGACTCCAGTCACAAGGGAGGCAGCTGATTATTAGAGCTCAAAACATCTACTCTGATGGAAAACTGAAGGAAGAACGAGCTAAGGTCTTCCGGTGTGTGAGTGGCACTTCCCTTCCCCTGGCACTTCTCTGTCCTAAGGCTCTGAAGACTCAGTATCTCTATTAAAACTTCCTGCTCCTCTCCCCCAGCTTGTCTACCTCTCTTAACCCCTACAAAGAACTGAAACTGGTTGTCAGTTCTGGGGGTTGCCACAGTCATAGCAGCCTTTGTTAATAAGTTAAGAATCTACAGGAATCCCCTCTTTGCTGTCTCTACACTCTGTACATGAGAGCCATCAAAAGGAGCAGCTAGAAACTCCCAGCTGTGAATTCATAAAAGAGCAAATGAATAGGACAGTTCAAAGGAGATATTTCACTGAGATACCCTGCTGGTCCCGTTTTATTCTGCATTTAAGGAAATAATACCCATGCCCAAACAGCCTCTTCCTCCCTTAAGTAGACGGCTGATATCACACAGAATGTCTACACAGGGGAACCAATTGAAGACAGAACTGAATGTTACAATTCAGCCCAATCAGCCCATGTCATATGTCTGGGGCAAGTCCAGCGAGGCTTAGAATGTGATTTGAAAGAGCCAGTGGGAGTTGTCAGAGGCCCACACAGGCAGGGACTGCTAGCTCGGGTTCCCTCGGGTAGGAAATGAGTCTGAAGGGGTTTTATGAGTGAGCATCTTGTGTGCTAGGTTCCTGAGTGAGGTATTTTTTGTGTTTCTTGATTCCCCTTTTCAACAAACTTAGGAGGTGGACTATTTTTATATTCATACTCCATTTCTAAACAGAAATTGAGTCATTTCTCTAAAAGTAAAAATCTGGTAAGTGGAAGATGTAGATGTCCATGGATCCAAAACACATTAAATAGACGGCTGCTGCTGAAGCTACATTGAGGAGTGTGGGCTTCTGGGTGCACTTTAATCCAGCACTCCATGCTGGGAAGGGGCCAG